>VMDR010001382.1:0-130200 GCA_007922815.1 Macrotus californicus | reverse complement strand
GGCCACGCCCCCCACCCTCATCTGTGTAGTACTGGCAGGACAGGACGCTGTTCCCTGGGAAGAGTGGGGTGTCAGGGAGAGAAGTGGGGGAGAGAGAAGAGCAGCTCTTGTGCCCCTGTGCGTGTGGCTGCTGGGAGACGCGTGTAGCATCCGAGGAGGGGACTCAGATTTCCTGCTCTGCCTCTCTCAGCTCACTTCTGTGAGCCAGGTGGGCCATTTGATGCCACTGCAGCTTTGGCAGTCCAGTGCTGCCATCAGGTCCCAGGGCGCCAGCAGGGCCAACCAGCCACTAAGGCTAACTCCAAACCCCCTTCCTGACCACCACCTTCTCGTCTTGCCTTTCCCATCACAGTTCCTGTTTTCCTATCTTGTGGAACCTCCTTTTCTCCTTTCCTGGTGGCCCCCCTTCTGCCCAGCCCCCCAAGCTGGTCTCACCAGCGACTGTCTCACTAGCGCTTCTCAGAAGTCGGTGTCTCTGTCTTTGTTCCGCCTTCACTCGGCAAACCCCCAACCCCAAGCACCTCCAGCCATCTTGCCGCCTTTTTCTGCTTGGATGGCTGATGGCTAGAGAAAAATCCAGCCGTCTCGGCTTCAGCTGAGTCCTTTGTCGTGCCTGGCATTCCTTTCCCTACACAGGCAACCTGACATTTTCACCCCCTTCCCAGGCCCTTTCATCCAGCTGCTCTCCTGGAACCAGCTCCCTGTCTCTGCACAGGGCCTTGCTCCCGGCTGCACGCAGGCCTATATAAAACCAAACCCCGGCAGCTGGATCTTAGTACCTGGAGGGCCTTTTCAATCAGCAGAGCACCTGGATGAACTTGGACACGCAAAGGAAGGCTCAGACCAGCAGAGGGGAGTAGGGACATCATAGAATGAGAAAATTTTAGCATTTCCAAGGATAACATAGGAGAGAGGAAGTAGAGAGAGAGAGAAGGTGAGGAAAAGGGGGAAGTCAACAAGTTGGCTGAAGTAGGCTGACACCCTGACACCCGTGGGTGGGTGAGGTGGCCAGTGAGAAATCCCAGAGGGGAAAACTAAACTAGAATGAGCTGGGTTCAGCTGGAAGCTGTTTGTGTTGCTAGGATAAGCACCCCTGCTTTGCTCCCCCATGTAAAGCACCACAAACACAACTGCTGGGTGAGAAGGTTGTTGAGTAGAGCGAGGCGCAGGCCTCCGAGGGCCCATGGACACAAGAGGACTTCTCAGCTGAGCCACCTCAGTGAAGGCCATGACTGAGACCCAGAGGAGCCCGTGGAAGTTACAGCCTTGGAAGTCTGTGGAAATCCTGAAGGCACTGAGACTTTCACCAGGCATGGGATGACCCTGCGACAATTTTATCTCAATTTACAGGGGCAGAGGGGATCCTGGTGAATGAATACACGAATTGAACAGAGAAAAAAATGCCTCCATTCTACAAACATATCTCCAGTTCTACCGATCTTAACCCTGTTCCTCTCAAGAAGAAGTAGAGGCAGTGTGACGTGCTAGAAAAAGAAACCTAGGTGGCAAACAGACCTGGGTTTTGAATCTCGACTCCAACCTCACTAGCTGTGTGGCCTTGAGCAAGTTGCTTAACCTCTCTGAGCCCAGGTCAACTTTCCCAGCTGTAAACTGAGGAATAAATACAGCCCCGAGCAGTTGTTAGGTTAGGATGACATGATATACATGAAAATAACTCCACAATCCCTGGCACACAGAAGGCGCTCAGTAGATAGTTTTTCCACTACTTACCATCTTGCTCTTATTCCCTCATCTTTCCTTTAAGGTTATTCCAGAAGTCACTCATTATTTTTGTATCTCTTTATTCTCTCCCTACTATCACATAAATATACTTAAAACTTACTCTCAAAAGACCTGGGTTTCCTACTGCCCAATTTCTCTCCTCCAAGGTTAAAGTCTTGATCCAATCATCTAAACCACCCTGCTTCCTCAACCCCCAGTCGGTCCCCAATTCTCTGCCCACCTGCTCTGCTCCACAACTCCATGCAAGCGTCCTTGCTTGGATCACCAATGACCTTCAAAATGGTCAGATCCAGAGGGCTCAGTTCTGTCTCTTTTTACTCGACCTCTCAGTGACTTTTGCCACTTAGGCCACTCCCCCACCTCCAGCTACTAGGCCAAGTACTCTGTTCCTTCTCAGTGTCTAGGATGGCCTTTTAAAGGTTCCATGTCCCTTTCTTCCTCTTCCCCACCCAGAGTTCCAACCTTTACAAGTTTACACTCCCTGTTATTGTCCTGGGGAAGCCTATTCCCCACCAAGCTTCAGCTATTCCCTAAGCACTAGGCCCATTTCCTTCTGACAGCCTATCTTTTTTTTTTTTAAGATTTTATTTATTTTATTTTTAAAGAAGAGAAGGGAGGGAGAAAGAGAAGGAGAGAAACATCAGTGTGTGGCTACCTCTCACGTGCCCCCTACTGGGGACCTGGCCCACAACCAAGGCATGTGCCCTGACTGGGAATAGAACCAGCAACCCTTTGGCTTACAGGCCAGCACTCAATCCACTGAGCCACACCAGCCAGGACAGCCTACCTCTTCACATCAGCAAGCATTTGCTGGGGTGCCTGCTATGTTCCAGGATCTTCACTAGGGATACAGAGGTGAGTGTAACACAGCTCTCTGGGGTGTCAAGGGGGTCCTACATACTTAAGTTAAGCCCCAACTTCCCCAGCGCCACTCAGAGGGGCAAAAGGGGGAGCCCCACACTTCTGAAACAAGGTAAGATCAAACTCTGCACTGCACTAAGACCCCAGACCTTCTAACTGCCACGGATAAGAGACGAGACCGCACCCTCGGCTCCCGTGCCTCCACACCCCAAATAGTCACCACCTGACCCTCGAAGCCCCTGTCGATAGCTGCCTGGAGTTACTGTCCAAATTATCTAGGAAACCTATGTGACTCCAGCAGAAAATCAAATAACCTGACTCGAAGACTGGACAAAGCATCTGAACAGACATTTCACAAAAGACGACAAATGCACAACAGGTGCATAAAAAGGTGCTCAACGTCCCTCATCATTGGGGACATGCAAATTAAAACCATAATGAGATACCACCTTACACCTGTTAGGAGGTTTACTATCAAAAAGATTTGGAGTCAACCATACTTGAACAATAAAAAATGTGAACAAAACCCCTCATTTTCAGATATTAATTAAAAAAGAAAGATGGATATTGGTGAGAATGTGGAGGAAAGGGAACACTGTGTACTTCTGGTGGGGGGGGGGTGTATAAATTGGTACAGTCACTGGGGAAAACAATATAGAGATTCCTCAACATTGAAAACAAAACTACCATGTGACCCGGAGATCCTCTCTCTTGGTATTTAGCCAAAGGAAATGGAGTCTAGATCTCAACGAGACATCTGCACTCCCACGCTCACTGGGGTATTGTTCCAACAGGCCCAGGCACGGGAACCACCTCAGTGTCCACCACCGACGGGATAAAGACGACGTGATCCACGCAGGGTCCGGCAGAAGGAAGGCCTGCCTGAGTGTGGTTGGTCAGGTAATGACATGGGTGTGATCACTTATAGTTTTCATTTGAACATGTCACCTAAGATGTCATATGGTGTGCTTGAGTGTGATATTGTTATGTTACAGAATGACATGCTCATGATTTTGTAATAGAGGATTTTGTAACAAAAAGGGGTGTTATTTGTGCCAGACCCTTTATTTGTGAGAGAGAGAGAGATATATATAAATGTGATAATATGTAAAATAAAACATTGCTCAGCCACAAGTCCGTCTCCACTAGAGTAGGGGCTATGTTCCCCCACAGTCCTCGGCAGTATCATAACAAGACAAACTTTATTTTTTCCTGGTAATGCAGTTGGTGGGAGAGGAGGGAGGGAGGGAGGGTGCACCAGGGGAATAAGCAGCTGCTGGCTCACTGTTAAATAGGAAGGGGAAAAAAATTAACCTTATGAAGTAAGACATTTAATAGAAGTAAGTACAACAAAAACATGAGAAACATTTAGAAAATATGTCTGGGGTTATGTTGCAATGTAGTCAATTCAAATGATAAACTTTCACCTTGGCTGCCTTGGCTCAGTGGATTGGGGGCTGGCCTGCGAACCGAAGGTCGCTGGTTCGATTCCCAGTCAGGGCACACACCTGGGTTGTGCGCCAGGTCCCCAGTAGAGGACGTGTGAGAGGCAACCACACAGCTCCCTTCCTTCCCCTCTCTCTAAAAATAAATAAATACAATCTTTAAAAAAATGATAAACTTTCACATCTAGTCCATTCTCCAAAAAAGTCCATTTTTTGTGCTTACAGTTGTGCTTGAAAGCAATAAAAAGCTGAAATATTAGTTTCCGCTTACACCATTTGTGTCAATTTGCAGAAAACAATTCTGGAAAAAGGTTTCAGCGATGTGACTTTTTTTCATGAATTAAATATTTGTGAAATTGAATAACTAAACTTTAATATTCCAAGAACTGCACAAGCACCTACATAACTCTGTGGAACCTTTGCTGTTATCGGAAGGCCGAACAGATCAGCTCCATTGGCCACTTTCCTGCTGTCCTTACGCAGGTTCTCCTTAGCCACAGTGAGCGGTGTTGGCATTGCCATGTCATTTTTTTTTCAATTTTCCCATTACAAAAGCAATACATCTCTAGGCATTCAATACATAAGGTATTTTATCATTTATTCCTTAAAGAACCTCTCCTGTCACAGTAAAGGAACAAAAACATATAAATCTGCAAGGAACGAGAACACAGAAGGAAAGCACAGATAAGAAGATGTGGCAGTTTTGGAAGACCTCATTTCTACTGAGTTTAAGTACCCAAGGGAGAAGCAGTGACAGAAGCCGTAAAGCAGAGTAGAACAAGGCGACTTGCTTAACAGTTTCCTGGAAAGGCTGGGCATTCGGAGACCCTGGCACCACCAAAGAGACGGGTGAGTGTAGGACTGGAAATGGACTTGGTTGGAATCTGTTGGGTTGGCCAAAAAGTCCGTTTAGTTTTTTTTCATAGAAGACATAGTTTTTATTTTTATCAACATCTTTACTGATTTGGATATTTGAGTATGTCAGCTGTCTCCTGCTATTGGCTTCTAGTGAGCAGAGGCCAGGGGTATTACGAAACATCTTCCAAGGCATAAGACAGCCCCACAGCAAAGAATTATTTGGCCAAAATGTCAATAGTACCAAGAAACTTCGCAACCGCTTTTGACACGTTCGATCAGTCACAGCCCCTTCTCCATCTGCTGCGTAAATCTTTTTTTGTGTGTGTTTCAGCTGCATTTTTACCTTTCTTGAAATAGTAAATCATAATATGCTGAAAATATCGCGTATCTTCTATCTTCAATATTAAAACGACCGCACAAAAATTCACCAATTTTGGTGTTTTTAAAATGCACGTTGATATAACAGCTGTCACAGTGCAATCTAACGAAATTGTTTCATGAAGTTAAAGACAACTAAGCGCTACTAGAGCCGTCGTGTGGAAAAAACCGAAGGGACTTTTCAGATGACCCAGTGGGTTAAGGGCAGTTAGGTCCTCCCAGGCCCCCTTTCCAAAACTACACAGACAGGTGGCCAAACCCTGCCAAAGGTCAGGAGTGGGTGCTCCAGTGAAACCGAATAGCAGGGAGTCCAGACATGGAAACGCCAGGCACCGAAACGGGGGAATTCAGTGCAAGTTTGCACGTGACACAATAAAACCTCAACTTTCCTTCACCAGCTTACTCCTGAAACACACCTAACTGACGGCAGACATTCCAAGGAACACATACACCAGATGTGCCTTAGCCTTGCCACCAGGTCAGGCTTCAATGTTGTTTCCAGTCTTTTGTTGTTATAAATGAGACTGCCATAAATTTATTAATGCCTACACTTTCGTTTAACTGTTGGATTATTTCCCTAGGATGGATATTCCCTTAGAATTATTTCCACAGCTTCAAAGATAGGAGCAAACCTAATTCATATTTTTATGATTCTTGGCAGATTTTTTAAAAATCAGCTTCCACAGTTATGCTAATCCATAATACATCCGGGCACACATACACGTACATACTTCGTTTTTACTCACACATTCGCCAGCACTGTATATTTTGACTGAAAATTTTTTGTTAACTTAGGGGGAAGAACTGTCTTTAATGTGTTTTTCCGTATGTTTTTATAATGATTTCATTTTAATTAATTACCTGTCCGTAATGCTTACTTCTTTATCCATTTAGTACTCAGTGCTTTTCTTACTACTTTGTACAACCTCCATCAACCCTGTGTCAGTTCCGTACTGACAGAGTAACTTATGGTTCAATAAACACGTATTTCTAAGTGGCGAAATTGATAACCGTTTCATTTCTCATTGTTTCACTATGGTTACTTTTGTACGAGTCCATAGTAAAATAAATTCAGTATTTATTCAATGAGTGCCTTTGCTCCAGGCAAGATGGGTAGAGTCAAGGTGGGTAGAAGTCCCTGCCGTCCACGAGTGCTTCCCACAAACCGTGAGCCCACCGCAGCTCCGTCACCATGCAGAACACTTTTTCTCGTTGATGTCTCATTTGTCACAAAACCTTATATGTAAATGTATTCTGTGTCAAAATCCCAATGCCATCTTTCACAGAAATAGAACACTCCCGAAAGTTATATGAAACCCCAAAAGACCCCAAATAGCCAAAGCGGTCTTGAGAATGAAAAACAAAGCAGAGGCATCATACTTCCTGATTTCAGACAATCTCAGAAAGCCCAAGTAATCAAACCAGTATGGCATTGGCATAAAAATAGACACATAGATCACAGGCATAGAAGAAAGAACCCAGAAATAAACCCATGCATACGTAGTTGGTTAATTAACAACAAAGGAGCCAAGAATGTACAATGGAGAAAGGACGGTCTCTTCAGTAAGTGCTGGGAAAACTGGACAACTTCAGGCAAAAGAATAGAAGTACACCATTGTCTTACACCCTATACAAAAATAAACTCAGGATGGGTTACAGTGAGACCTGAAACCACAGAACTCTTGGAAGAAAACATTAAGTGGTAAGTTCCTTCATGGGTCTCAGCAATAATTTTTTTGGATTTGACACTAAAGCGAAGTCAACAAAAGCAAAAATAACCAGTGGGACTACAAACTAAAAAGCTCCTGCACAGCAAAGGGAACCATCAACAAAATGAAAAGGCCACCTACAGAGTAGGAGAACATATTCGCACATCATATCACTGATAAGAGGTTGATATCCAAAATACAAAAAACTCACACAACTCAGATCCAATTAAAAACTGGGCAAAGGATCTGAATAGACATTTTTCCAAACAACATAATACAAATGGCCAATGGGTCTGCGAAAAGGTGCTCAACATCACCAATCAGAGAAATGCACATTATAACCACAGTACTACCTCACACCTGTTAACAATCAACAGCTCCTTAAATCCGAAGCACGTGTCTCGAAGTCCCAAGCTGACATTCTGACCTTGCAGTCTATTATCATAATTACACCCACCTTGGCTTCTGGTAATTGCTGTCTTGTGGCCTCTGTTTTCCCAGAATCCTATCATCCCATTGCCAGGAGGAAGCCATGGCAGGACAGGACTAATGTGTACACAAAACGCTCTACCACTGATGCCTCCCCCCAGGGCAATTCCTTATTGCCCTGCGACATGGAGTTACCTCCAGTCCTTCCCAAGAACTTGCTTGGGTGCTCTGGTCTGACACGGTAGAGCCAATCTAGTATACCTACTTCTCTGAGCCGATTCCTTCCTCCACCATTTGCTACAGCAGTTCCTGCATTTTTACTTCACTCTGCGTAGGTAATTGCTTTCTCCTCGCTTCTACGAGCTACCCCAGCCACAGTGGAGAGCCATCTCCTGCGTCCTCACTAGGGCATTAACTGTGGCTGTGGTGGAGTGTCCCCACACCCACCAGTTTTCCCCTAACACCTCTAAATTCTGTTCCCCTTGGTCAAACGCTCTCAGGGGCCTTCTTAGACACACTCCCAGCTTCTGCCAATAAATTTTCTCTAGCTCCTGAGGCTCCTTCAACATATAATAATATCGCCTCCCCCTTGGCTGATTAAGCTATGGTGAGATCTGATGCTAGTTATGAGTCTGGTGGCCAGGAGGGGAAATGGGAGCATATTCTGAAAGCAACCCTGCACTGTTTTGGAAGGTCTTACTTGTGGTCTCTTTATAGTCCTCAAGCAAGGTAGGGTAGGAGGCTTTACCTTCGACAGAAACAGGCCACTTCCTCAGGATCAGAGTGCAGCTATGCAGAGATGTCTCTATCAGAAATCTCAGGGTCACACTCTTTGCCCGTCAAGCCCCACCTTTGGCTTGAGAGACTCGCCTGGGCTGAGAACTCGGCCTTCTCCGAGCTTTGCCCGACTGCAGCGAAGGCCTGCACCCAGGCTTCAGCCATTCCCGCCACCACCTGCGGGAGTTAAGGCCTTCTGCCTCTCATGCTTTGCTTCAAGTTTCTGACCAATAAATCCGAGTCTGCAATTTTCTCTCTTCAACTACCCATCCAGTTCCACCAAATGGCTGAGACATTGCACCTAACAGCACATGGCTCTTCCGCCTGAACCCCACTCCAGCTCAACGCGTCTCAGCAATCACAACGCGGCGCACAGCAGGGAGGATCTTCCACCTACCTTCAGCTGTAGGGGCCTCTTTGCCATCCAGCCAGTGAGTGAGGCCGCTCCAGAATCACGTCCTCAGGGCTGGCTTCCTAAAGCCGACGTCTGATGCCAGTTGTCTGACGTTGGGTTCCTGAGCAGCTAGGACTGAAATGAGAAAAATTCTTTTAAGCAATCAAGGAAGGGTCCCCAGGATACGAGGAGTGAAAGAAGCCGAGTAGAACAGGAGCAGAAAGCTTAAGTAAGTGTGTGGTACCTGCTGAAGACCAGTGTCCGTCTGTCTGAGTCCACAGGGAGGCTGCAGCTGCACCACAAAAACTAAGCCCAATTTGGGGACCGGGTTGGGTGGGGGGGAGGGGGGCAGCCTTTTGTACCACTAAGTCTGTTGCCATTGGCTGAGATCTGCCCGGCGTGAAGGGGGCGTTGCCTCTTGGGCAAGGAGACTTCGGGTTGGTTGAGGACTGCTGTCAGGAGGAGGGGCAGCTGTGAATCGTTATCAGTCAACAGGCAGAGGAGCAGGGGTGGGGTGGGCCCTCTGCCTGTAAAGAGGACCCAGGTGGGGCTCTGAGGGAATCCCTTACAGTAACACTAACGAGTGCGTACCACGTGCTCCATTCTTTCTCAGGGACTGTCACCTCTAAACACCACAGCAACTTCAGGAAGGAGGGACTAAGATTGTCCCTATTTTACAGATAAGGAAAATATGCTTGAGAGTTTAAATCACTTTCTTAGGGTTATATAGTCTGTTTTCGGGTGTCATAAACTTGTTGATGAAAAGGAACTCCTCAGCTCACGTATTTGTAAAATGGGGGCACACTGTACCTACCCATCTACGTTCATATCTGTGGAAGCTTAAAGTAGAGACTCTGGAGTTAGTCAACTGGCTTGAAATCCTAAACTTTAAGTGCTTTGCAGTGAAATTGCCTCTGGAGTATAATTGTGAATCTCATCCCCTAAGTATTCTTGATCTCATGCTAACTTGTGAGTGTGCGTCAACCCTCTTACTCATAATATTCAATTAGTTTGAAACGCTACAGTTCCCAACTCCTTCGAGTAATAGGTGTTAAAAATTACCAAGGAATTAAATTCTCCATTAAGTAATGGAAAAGCCAGAAAAACAGTCTAGACGTGCAATTACCAACAATTTATTTAGCTTTTGGCTGTGTGTTAAGCACTTTACATCCATTTTTCCATTACGAAGTGAGTACTAGCATCATATCCCGTAATATAAATAAGAAAACCGAGGCTTCGGGAGGGTTATCAACTTGCTCCAAATCACAGAACTAGGAACGGATGGGCCTGGGAATGGAACCCTAGCCACCTCTGCCAGCAAATCTACCGTGGACGTTAACGGGAAAATGGCACAGTGCGGATTCACCCGGATGGAGATGATCGGTGATGAAGATCTCACTCTGGGTAAGGGAAATTTTCCACTTTCTCAACTCTTTTTCACATGAGCCAAAGCTGAAAGCTGTGAAGGAGACGGAAAATTTCAAAATACACTCTTTCACCCCGCACGTCACTGAGCAAGAGAACATTTCTGAGACAAGAAAAAAGGAGCATGAATAAAAGCATTTTTCTAGAGGCAGTGCCCAGAGCTGACACAGGATTGAGTGGTTCTGACTCCGCAGCTTGAGTGAAACCATCAAACCAGGGTCTCTGGCCTGGAAGAGAACGAGGTTTTGTGGCAGGGGCGGGTCTCTATCACCATGGAAACCAGGCCAGCCACTTGCCCAGGAGGGTGTCCTTTGCTTCCTCTCCCTCCTCACCACCTCCCACCCCGGGTGAATAAATCATTGTCCGCGTGCTTCTATGTGCCATTTCCTGGGTCCACTCTCAGAAAGGAAGCAAAGTTGTCCCACTGTCCGTGTCCTCCTTCTGTGCCCTTGGATATGTTACTTGGCTGTTCTAGGCATTGATTTCCTCATTTATGAAATAGAATAACCCGTTTCTTTGCACTGTTGTGGGTGACATATTCATCTTATATGTAAGTATGTTACAGAACAGACCCAGGGTGGAGGGGGATGGCGAATGATATACTATTACCAAATGGACCCACCCTTGTGCTCCAGGGGTCCCCCACCCCATACTAGGTTTACCTTGCCTACTGCCAGGGAAAGATGTCTCTCAAAGCCAGAGATTGATGAAAAGGAAAGGGATTATTTATTTAAAGAGTTATACAGACTTAAGAGTAATGACTTAATGTCTTCATTGAGATCCCAAAGTCCTTTAAAATACCCATAAAAGCACAGCCCTTCCTTCCCCCTCTGCCCAGTCCGGGGTACAGTATCTCAGAAAAAGAAATAGAAGTCCGTGGCTCAGGCAGCCCCTCAGCTCCGGCACCACCAGCTGTGTCGCCACTGCGATTTCTAGTTAATCCAAACCCACGTGGCACCTTCTCCCGGCCCACCAGCAAGAGCCCTTTCACCCCTTTCCTTCCAGGCAGTCTCTCCTGCTTCCTAAGCCATGTGGCAAAAAGGGAGCACCCTAAAGCCACATGGTTCTTCTCTGACCAAGCCACATGGTCCCAAAAAGACCCCACCAGGCTGCTGTGCCTGGGTCTAAATCTCAGCGCCGATTTTCCTCTACCGCACCATTTCCAACTCTCCCCACAGCTGCCAGCACCATTTCTGACTCCGCCCACAATTGGCCACACCTGCCAGCATTCCCGTATCTTCCAGCTTTTCTGGGCTGCCATAGTAAGTCCGGGCAGGTGCAGCCCTGCGGTGTGGAACCAATCACCTCCAAGCTCTTACACAGGCTCTGTAACCAGGGGGAGTTGCCTCCCAGTTACATCATGGGTTGAAGTCACTCCCATCCCCCTGGCTCAAAGCATGGTCACAGCTGTTTAACATATCCATAAAACCAGTTAAAGGTTATAGATATGTTAAACGACCATTCTAGAGGTTATCTGCAAAACTGTTGCTATTCAAAACAACTCTCAATGGCCTTGCTTCCTGCGTCCCATTCCTCAGCTCAGACTTGTGGGGGTGAGGACATCCTATATATATATATATTTTTTTTCCTAATATTTCCCAGATACCGAGTTCTGGACCCCATTACAGATCCCTATTTGGGCATGCCCCCCCTTGGCTACACCCTGTTACAAGTACATTAAGTACAAGCACAGACATCTTCGTGCATATGTGTGTGAGCCTAGGACAAAAACATTTCTGAATAAATTCAGATACCTTCCCTACACCTTACCCTATTAAAGCTGGAAAGAACCAGGAGAAGGGAATGTTACTTCCCCGTTCAAAATTCTCATGGGCTCTCTACGGCCTCTGACATTAAGAACAAAGACTGCCAGTGTTCCAAATCTTCCCCCTGGGGCCCCCAATTGCCTTCTCAGCCGCCTTTCCCATGTTTCCCCCCCTCGCACTAGTCATGCAACGTGCCCTGCATTTGCTCACCTTTATGTTCTTCTCATGCTCCTCTCTCTACTTGCACTGGTCTCTCTCAATTTTGCCAAAATCTTATCTATCTCTTTGGTCTCAGAGAGTGTGGAAGTTCTATGCAAATCAAATTTCAGAAAGTTATAGAAATTATGAGTATTACATTCCTTCAGGGCATCTTCTCATTTCTTGTGGATGAAACTCCAGTTTAAGCACCAGCTGGTGTGGCCCAGGTGGTCAGAGTATCATGCTGTAAACCGAAAGGTCACGGGTTCAATTCCCAGCCAGCGCGCATACCTAGGTGTGGGTTTGGTCCGCAGTTGAGGCTTAGAGGAGGTGCCCGCCGATGTTTCTCTCCCTCTCTCTCCCTCTCTCTCTCTCTCTCTCTCTCTCTCTCCCTTCCCCTCTCTCTAAGATCAGGGAGCATGTCCTCGGGCGAGGAAAAGGGGAAAAAAAAGTTCCTTAATGTTATCAAGCCATCTATTTTAAGTGTACAACTTGGATTTTCATGAGGTGCATACACCCATGTAACGACCTCCCAGACCAGCAAATAGAGTATGATACATACCCAAGTAACCTCCCCCAAATCCCCTCCTTCTCCAAAGGTAGCTATTGTCCTGATATTAATTATCATAGATTGGCTTTTCCGTCACCAAAAAGTTACGTGAATGGAGCCGTGCAGTCAGGTATTCTCTGTGTGGCTTCTCTTCAAGGTTGTGTTTGTGATGTTTATTAATGTTGTTGCGTGTAGCAGGGGTTCATTCTTTGTCCTTTCTTTACAGGATTCAATCATAAATATTCCCACTTCTTTTTATCCACTGTGCTATTCATTGGCATTTATTGTTTTTAAGGCTCAATCATAAATATTCCACTTCTTTTTAGCCACTGTGCTACTCATTGGCATTTATTGTTTTTAAGGCTCAATCATAAATATTCCACTTCTTTTTAGCCACTGTGCTACTCATTGGCATTTATTGTTTTTAAGGCTAGGGAGGATATATGCCTAGCAGTTCCTTCTCTGAGTCAGGTGCATGTCATCAGTCTGGTCCAGACAACACACAATGTGACTGGAGTCTGGTACATTGTACTTGGAGGTGGACACACTCATTTTTCTCCCTCAGCCGCCCCCTCTTTCCAAGGCTAGCGCAGCTCGGCCTGAGAAGTTTCCTGTGCTTAGAGCTGCAGAATTACAAGGAGAGTCAGTTACCGAAATGTCTTGTGAGGTTATGTTAATGGGCCCTTAAAATAGCCATACGGACTACCTCTCAGTTTTTTTCCCATCTAACTTTAATAAGATGCTCAGGAATTTGACTTGATCTCACTCTCCCGCTTCTCAATGAGCAACTAAATTTGAAGCTCTAAAAACAGGAAAAACTCATGTAAGACCTAGATAGTCAAGTATTTATGTTGTAATTGAAGCTTTTCATAATACAAATCAATAATAATGATTCTTATAATTTTCCTAATAGGAACCAAAGGGGACAAAGTTTTAGTCATTGTTGGTTAGTTAGTTTTGATTTCAGGCTATTAATTTCATTAACCCTCTTTCGATCAAATTTACTATGCATGTGTTGAAAATGTCCATTTTAATATCTTAAAATATGTTTTACTTAACCAATAGTTGTTTTTTTTTTAATTTTACTCAGCGAGTCGCAATTTGTTGTGACATTTGCAGCACGCCTTCCTCCAGCCTCTTCCCTCACTTCCGTCCAGGTCAGGGTACCAGCTCCCGCGCCTCCGTTTGATTCCGCGTCAGAGTTATGTCTTTGTTTTAAATTGAAAAAGACTTACTTTAACCTGGAATAATAATTTAATTGCATTACGATGAAAATAACATACGTTTCGATGCCGTTACCAATTATAATTTACACAGAGACTGCTGCAACATACCTGCCTGCATAAAATGTTGAAGTAAATGCATCACGTTATATCGGTGCCTAGAAAACAGTCCTTCAAACTAAATCCAAGGTTGACGCCGACCAGATCAGTGACGTGTTTCCGTGTTAACACTAGCCATGACACACGAGCCTGACACACACACACCACACTACCATAACAGTATCTGAGATGACCTAACAGTTAAGTGAAATATGAGGCTACCGGGGAAAAAAGAAAAAGCTGTGTTTCGTGGAGATGTGTTTTTACGCTGCTGCAGTTTTAAAATTAATTAAAATCACATGAGTGTAAAAATTTAGTTCCTCAGGTGCACTAGCCACATTTCAAGTGCTTCACAGCCGCGGGCGACTGGGAGGAGCACTGGCCAGATTCCTGGCTGCCTCTTCTCTTCTGCCACTTCTGCTTTTCTCCCTTTCCCAGAAGGAGGAAGAATTGCTGTTCCGGTTTCCTTACAAGTCACCGACTGAACCATTCTTCCCCGTGGTGGTTTCTTGTGTTTCTTAGTGCCGTGTCCAAGAGGGGATGGGGGGAATTAAACCAGGACCTGCCTCCCTGTCTCTAGTTCCTTTTTCTTTATAGTTAAGAATGGGCCTCCTCGCTGCTGACTGGTTGTCCTGTTATCTTTCTCTGTCTTCCACTGCCTCCGCTCTCCTGAGTAAGTTGACTTGGGGCTTCAAAACACACCCTGCCACCTTGCTCTCTCTTCTGTCTCCCTCATTCGTACACTGCCAGGACTGTCCATGCCTCCCTCACCCCCCCCGCACAAATTCACATGCTGAAGCCTAGCGCCCCGTGTGCGGGGGTTGGAGGTGAGGCCTTTGGAGGGTGATTGGATCACAAGAGTGGAATGCTTATGAAAGAGATTAATGCCCTTATTAAAGAGACCATAGAGAGCTCCCTTGTGCCATGTGAGGACACAGAGAAAAAAGACTGTCTGTTAACAGGAAGTGGGCTGTCACCAGACATCCAATCTGACAGCACCTTGACCTTGGATTTCCCAGCCTTCAGGACTGTGAGAAATAAATTTTTATTGTTTATAAGCCACTCAGTCAATTTCACTCTGTTATAGCAGCCCAGACAGACTAAGACATACACCTGAGTGCAAATCCTCAGCTTGGTCTCCAACAACACGCAGCTGACAGCAGTTGGCAAGGTCCCCAAATGCGGATAAGGGTTGAGGAAAGACCAGATCAGCGGTGACCTTTAGGGTTGGCTGCATATCCCTACCTGGGTTCACCAGGGCACTGCACCAGAGCTACATTTAGTTGGGACTACACGAAATGAGTGAGCAAACCCAGTGGAAAGTAACTTAGGTGGAAAAAGGAATTTGTTGCCTTATATAATCAAACTACGGGAAGGGCAGGAAAATAGCTATTCTGCCCTCGAAGATGACAAGAACTAGATAGATTTGGTTCTTGTCTCTATAGTTAATCTGTAATTAAATCATTCTCCACAGCCCCTACTTATCTCCAGCCCCATCACTGAAAATGAACAGTATCCCTAGCATTTACAGAAATATGGAACTGTGTGTACTTTGTAATTAGAAATAGACTTAGTGGAGATATGATTGCTCTCTTCAGATATCTGAAGAGCTGTCACTTCTAAGATGAACTTCTTATGTTTCCCTCTGGCAAAATTAAGATTTTGAAGTAGACTTAACTATGGACCAACTTGGGACTCTCAGGGAAAGCATTTCCAATAACCAAAGCAGTCAGATGGTGCAACGGAATGCCTATTAAATACGTGAGATTTCTATCACTCACATCACTTGGAGTGTCTAGGAAGAGGGTTAGGTGACCCTCTGTATGAGCTTCCTGCATGAAGTTAAGGATCGAAGAAGATGACTTCCAAGATTCTTTTCTTCTGTTCTGAAGAATCTATAAACTAAAAGAGAGTTAAGTGGCCCTTTATCAACATTTTGACCTGGAGATGCTTAAACCTAAGTACTTTAAACCAGACCTTCACTGATGCAGCCAACTGTCTGTATGTTTATCGGATCAGATGAGGCGTCGGTCAAGGGTTTGCACTGATTGGTGTACTTCTCACCGTCAGTGAGCTTGCTCTGGGTTTATGAGAGCCAATAAAGTGGGAATTACATCACACCGTTCATCTCACTTCATTCATGAGTTGACCATCTATCAAATGCGCATTCCGGGCACCGGTCTGAACCTGTGAGACAAGAGCCTCAGCTGCTCACCGTGTCAGGGTCCTTTCGGGACTCAGAGAGATCAGCATATTGCTCACAAAGAAACCTGCAGATGTGATTGCAGGGTTCTGCAGTGTTCTCAAGTGCCTTCTTGGGCCATATGCATAATCTGTTCTTTATTCGGCCACATATTTTTTTTTCCTCTAGCGAGGTACTATGAAGAGTTCGTAGGAGGACACTGTATTCCTGCTGACATTATCTTAGAACAGCTAAGCCTATACATTAGCACACCCTTCTCTTTCCAATAATATATGGCCTCAAAAATAGCATGTCCCAAGATCTATGCTAAGAAAACTAAGCTTCTTTAAACGTAGGCTTCTAGAAAAGTTTCATGTATCTGCACGATAGTTCTAATTCATGCTGCTTTGAAGTTGAATTTGTGATTATTACACTGAGTCTATATTAAAATAATTCCCTGGTTGTATTTACTAGGCTCAGGAGGTCTGGTGATTTATTATTAAATCTCTTAGAGTTAATTGTGCTTATTGCACCAATCTTCTCCAAAGGAAACTTGGGAATTGTCTTCCTCATCCTTAATTAGGAAAGCATGAAATGCAGTTCCGAGAATATGGGAATCGTTTTCCTTGCTCAATAAAGACTGACCCACCGAGTTTATTAGACAAAACTTTCTCATTATTCCAGATAAAAATTTTTTAACTTTGCTGTTAAAATGTAAAATGGTATTCTGTTAAATAGCAGATCAATTTTACTTCCAACTTCTGGTTCCTTATTCTACATTTTTAAGGAAAAATGAAAGGTTTATTTTCCCTCTCTGCTGAAAACACACTTTTCAAATAACAAAGTTGTCTTGTGAGTTATGCGTGTTCCGTTAGTGTGCTAGGGCTTCCACAATCAAATGGCACAAGCCAGGTGGCTCACACAACAGACATTTATCGTCTTCCAGTTCTGGGGGCTAGAAGTCTGAGATCAAGGGCTGGTTCTCCTGAGGGACAAGAAAGGGGGTCTGTTCCAGGCCTCTCTCCTTGGCTTGTTGGTGGTCATCGTCTCCCTACATACGTCTGATATCTGTGCCCAAATGTCCCTATTTTATAAGGACACCAGTCATACTGGATTAAGGCCCACCCTGGTGACTTCATTGTTACTTGATTCATTCTGTAAAGACTCTGTCATCGAGTAAGATCACATCTGAGGGACTGGGGGTTAGGACTGCAACATTTTTTTTGGGGGGGGTGACACAATGTAACTCATAACTAAGGTTATCAAGAGAAATGTCCTACAATGTGAATTACTGTATTTTGCCATGTGAAATGCACACCCACATTTTTGGCTCAAACCTTCAGGGAAAAAAATCTTTCATTTTAATTTTTCAATTCAATTATTTATTTATTTATATTTAGATGCTAGTTTTTTGCATCATAAAGGGTATTATTTTGCATATGGATATCGTAATTGCTTTCTAGAGTTACATTTGTAATGCATAAATGTAAATAAAATAATTAAAAACATTTATATAGATATGGAATTAGTAGTACCCATGTATAATGTGCATCCTTACTTTCCCCTCAAAAATTTGGGCAAAAGAGTGTGCATTTGTCCAGCAATGTTTTTGATTTATTAACAGGAGCTGAAGTTATCTTTGCAACTAATTTTCCTTCTTTATTTTTTCCTTACGTGTTAAGTGGCGAAGATAACATGGTCTCAAAATATGTGAAGTAAAAACAGTCAGTAGAGAGAGAAATAGATGAGTCCATAATCCCAGCGGGAACTTTTTATATACAGCCCTTTTAGTAATTGATAGAACAAGCGGACAAAAAACTTTAATAAAAAAAGTACCAGGAGAGAATAATCAAGAAACTATATTTGGATATTGTGAGTATGTTGGCTCTCTCCCACGTGGCATGACGTTGATTGTTCTCAATTAATGTCTCGATTTGATCGCTGTCAACTTCGACTGGTCTATCTGACTGTGCAGCATCGTCCAGCGACAAATCTCCAGTGCGACACTTCACAAACCACTTTGGACACGTTTGACCAGTCACCTTCTCCACACACTGCACAAATCCTTTTTTTGTGCATTTCAGTCATATGCTTACCTTTCTTGAAATAAAAAAGCATAATACGCCAAAAAGGTTGCGTATTCTCTTCCATCTTCACTATTAAAATGGCTGCACAAAAATTCACCAATTTTGATAGGCTTCTTTTTAAATGCACACTGATATGACAGCTGTCACAATACAATCTAACAAAATTCTTTCGAGTGAAGTTAGAGACAGCTAAGTGCTACTGGAACCTTCTTACAGAAAAAACAGATGAACTTTTTGGCCAGCCCAATATGCAGACATTATTGAAGGGTTCCCCTCCCCTCATCATCTCACATATTTATCTTTTTTTCTGAAAACATTTAACTTCGATTCCCTGAGTGCATTTCAATCACACAATACAGTGCAGCAACTCTAACCCCATAGTTTCCATTAGACCCCCCAGCCGCGTTCATCTGACAGCTGGAAGTTTCTACCCTCTGACCAGCAGCTCCCAACTCCCCCGCCCTGCTAACCACCATGCTACTCTGTTTCCATGAGCTTGACTTTTTTCAGCTTCTACTGTAAGTGGATATGTTTTGAAAACCACCAAAATGATGGAAAAGGCAAGTGTAAGCAAGCATGACCTCTAAACCCAAAGGCAGGGGATTTGCTGCACCTTCTCATAGCAGATATGCAGCCTGTTCCTTAGACCTTAGGGCCGTTTGCTTAACAACAATAGGTAATAGCCATGACCTATTAATCTTACCTGTTTCCCTGGGAAATTGTGGCACACTCATGTGGGAATATTTTCCAAGGGTCTCCCATAACAGAATGCTGTAAGGATTAATTGAAATAATAAATGTAGTGCCTGATCTCTAAAAGGTGCTCATTAAATGGTAGCTGTTATTCTCCGGTCACCAAACTTCACTGAGTTCACCCCTGAAATCTCAGGCATCCCGTTTTATCTGCTAACCCCACCCGTCCTTCGCTTCATCCAAACTACCACATAGGGTCCTTGCTTCCCTTCTTGTCTCTCGCTTCCTCTCCATCTTCTTTGTTGATAGAAGAGGTCTGCTTTTTCTTTACATCTTAATTAGAGCTTATGTTTTATAGAAGGTCCATTTATTCGCTGAGCCCATCTGCTGCGTGCCCGATACTCCTGAGACAATGAAATTCTGAGCCAATTTGACCAAAGGTTCAGGGAGTAGTTAGGGAGAAAATAAGGAGGGGAGAGAAAATGATTATCCAGCCATAATGGAACAATTTTAATTGCTCTGGCATGGTTTCATATAGAATGGAGAGAGGGCAACTAATGTTGAAAATAAGCTCCCTCCCCAACTTTAAAAAGATACCCTCTCCTGGTTTGATGGAACACGGAGTCATTCCGTCTTTGGCAACATTTTCATGGGTCACTGAGTTTGTAAGTCACCGACTAGTTCTGAGTCTAGCAATGGCAGCTGCCTGGTATTCTAGCAACTAAATTGATGCTTTACCCCAAATTTCTTTCCCAGCAAGAACTCTTAAGACCTTGCTGGAGCTCCTGGGTGATCTATCGTGTTCATGTCGGGGTAATGCACCTGTTCAGCATGCATGCATTGCAATATAAAATGACGTGTGAATGTTGAGCACCAAGCTTCATTGCTGGTGCGTTTTCCTGGGTACAGCCCAAACACTACGTTTCTTTAGTCGGTGAGATAAAACGGTGCTGGGCCTTCGAGGAGCCCTCACTCCTTTATCTCTCAGCCCTTCCTCCTGGCTGCCTTATTGGCAGTTTTTCTAAGAATCAGTGATTAACAGCTGCCAGCCCAAGCTTTCCCCAAACCACTCCTAAGTAACTCATGGGTCTTCCTCCCTGAGTCATGCCGTGACTTCTGCTGCGCTGTGTTTCAGCCTTCATCTTCTCTTGAATTTATGGTCACTCACTTTTAAAATGCGTGTCACCAAGAATTTCAGGTTATTCTTCTAGGCCAGATAGAGGCGGTCAGCCCCCTGGTCAAGACTAGTCTCTGAAGCCACTTAACGTAATGGCTGAGTGTCAAATTGTTACCCTGGTACTTTCTAGCCGTGGCATTTTGGGTGATATAGCTTGTTTGTCTCTTGATTTCCTCATCTTCAAAAATGGGGACAACAATCACCATAACTTTACTTTAAAATTTAAATAGTTGGTATATGTGAAACATTTAACCTGTCACCCCGAGTGCTAGGTAAGTGTTCACTTTTGTCATTGTTATCTAAGGGAAGTGGGTCCTGATGACTGTGGACTCTGGTCCACATCGGGAGAATTTATATTAAGAGGAAACTTGTAAGTGAACATTTTTCCTGGGCATATCCAAATTAATTTTGGCAAGCTAAACTGTGGAAAAACACTAGTCCAGAGAGAAGTTTTAAATGCTGTCCCAAAGGAGGCCCTGCTCTGATTTTTAATTTCGTAAGAGGGAAATAAGAGCGTCTGCCGTGATGTGAAGTAGGTTTATATACAGCTAGCAGAGCAGCTCATCGCTCGGGGCAACAGTCTGAGCCAGAACAACCTGCGTTCCAGCACTGGGTCTCCTGCCAACAGAGGACTCAGCTGCCTCCACGTTGGACGGACAGGCTCTGTTGGGCAGAATTTGTGTGAAGACGCCTGGTTTGTGCAGAATTTGTGCAACTGGTTGGCCTCTCTTTTGTACCGGTTCCTCCACTCCACATGCTGCTGCCTTCTGCGTGCGCACCACTGTCTGTCCGGTGTCATGTGACTACAGTGATTGGACTGTGTTCCCCCATAGCAGCTGCTCAGCATGCCCCTTGCAGCTGATGTGAGAAAAGACCAATTGGGAGAATTTTCCTTAAAATGTAACTTGATTGTGTGACAGGCAGTGAAGGGTTAGTAAACCTCTCTTCAGCCTATTCAGGACAGTACAGCATATGCCCTTATATTCCAGAAACATGGTATACAGCTCCAAAGAGACCCAGCACACACAAATCTAGTTTTTCTGCCCACTAACAAAAGCACACTCATTCTTTCCCAGAGGTGTGCCCACCTGGAAGTCATACCTAGGGACTGCATCTCCTCTGTAGAAATGAGGTTATGGGACCACATGAAAACCTGCTTGCTAGTTTGGGTCCACTGTATCCAAGGGAAGCTAGGAGAGTATCTCATCACTTGGGGCGACAGTCTGAGCCAGAACAACTTGTATTCCTGCACTGGGTCTCCTGCCAACAGAGGACTCGGTGTTCTAGTAGTTTGAGCCTATTTTTAGTCTAGAGCCGAAATCATTTCAGGACTGTATAAATGTAACTGCTCCTTAACTGTTAAGGAGTTGGAATTACAGTCCGCTTTGAAGGCAACCGCGAGGCCAATGTGGCCCCCGCTGACAATGGGTCTGACACCCCTGCCCTAGAGCCTTACCAAGGTCACAGCTGCACCGTTTGTATGTGTGGGCCTGCGGCTGGATTCCAAGGTATCAGTCCCACACTCTGAGCCACCAGACCCCGAGTAGCCCAAACCCTGCCCCTTCAGAGCCTGCACATTTGGCATCTTCTAACCCTCCTCGCTCCCTCCACCCCAAGGCTGCATGACTTCTGTACGTGTGGTCATGGCGGTCACTCCCCCAGAAGACCCTTTCCCTGGCCTAGCGGCCCAAGGAGACAATGGTTCCCACCAACGCCTGCCTGCCGGAGCCCAGCCTAGCAGCTTGGTTTTCATCATGCTTTGTTTCCAGAAACCATAACGACCGACTACCACTGGCCACGGGGCTTCCATGTTAACGCCCACTCGGCCTTCTCCTTGGTTCTCGGGACACACTGGTACGCTGGAGAGCTCAGAGCCACCTGCGGATGGTTCGGGCTTTGGGGGATTGTTTCCAGCAGAGACGCCTTTTGAGGTGGACCTTGAAGGATGAGTCTGAGTCTCTACTGTCAGGAATTTCACACCCGATTCCTTGGCCTTTGCCCCCCTACTTTTGGAGGAGCAGCCCTGGCTCTGCCTCTCTGAACAGGGATGGGGCCTACAGCTCTCCGCCCCCTTCTCTGGCTCCCATGCACGTTGCCACCAGGGTTCTGGCTCTGGCCCCATTGCTGCAGAGCCCCTGGCTCCCCTGCCCTCCTGGGCCTCGCCACCTACAGCCGCTGGCCAGGGTACAAGGGGCCTTTCCTTTCCAAGGCCCCCAGCAAACACACTTGCATCTCCTCACAGCTGTCTACCTCTGCTGCCTGAACACAGAGGTCATTCACAGGAGGTGAGGAGAGGGTTAGAGGTTTCCATGAAAACTCACCTCCCGTTTCTTTCCCAGCCGCTGCACTGAACCTAACTGGGGAGGACCTCTCTCCAGAATGCTCTGGGCTCCTGGAGTGCAGCATCACTCTGTCCCTGCAGGCGCTGCTGGCCAGGGCACACCAAGGACCCGTGGTCCTCACAGCCCAGCCATGTGCCTGTCCCTTGTTTGGAAAGGCCATGAGAACCTCAGACAAAGCTCACTGAAGGGTGGGGTGGAGGATGGAGATAACAACATAAAATTTAAGTGGCTATAAAAACATAAAGTTAAGCTTTGCACAGCTTTATGTCATTACGTTTGAAAACAACAGGGAGACACATAGTGTCCTCTCTGCAAAACAAATAAAAATGAAATGAAAATCTTGCAATCAGAATAAAAAGTATCAACAATCGGCTAGTGGCTGGAGCACATAAAGTGAACGTGCCTCTGCCAACTCCAGTGCTCCTCCTTTAGAAACAGACCCCTGGTTTTGATGGGGCCCCCGAGGAGGTGGGGTACATGGGGGGTCAGGGCGGCAGTGTGGTGGCATCAGGTGGGGCTGCTCTGGACATGAGGACCCAAGGTGTCCCAGTTCAGCTCTGCAGTCAGGTGTTCCCTTGGGAGGAGCGGGAGAACTGTGTAGGGGCGGGGTACAGGGGAGGTAGGGTGACAGGTGGCAGGGGCTCTTTGCACAAAGAGCACAGTCACTCCTCACCAGGAGAGGCGGGGTGGGGGAGTGTTCGGGCAGAAGGACAGGAACTGCAAAGGCCTGGGGCTGAGATCCTGCCTGATGTCAGAGGGGAGTGAAGAACCCAGAGGAGCTGTGGGAAGGAGGGCAGGGAAGGAGGGCAGAGAAGCAGCATGGGGCCCCATGTGTGGGGCCTTGAGGATTATGCAGGGATGGCCTTTATCTGGAATAAATTGGACACTCTTCAGAGGGTTTGGGATAAAGAAAAGCATTACTTATTTGATTTGACAAATATTTAGAGCCTATTACGTGTCGATCACTGTCTTAGACTGCAGGATTTTATCAGTGAGCAGACGTAGATTCCGCCACAAGAAACTTACACCACTAATGGTCTACGTTATAAAAGAAGAAAGGTCTCCAATAATGACTCAGCTTCCACCTTAAGAAACTAGAAAAGATCAAGTAAACCCAAAGTAAGTAGAATAAAATTGCTAACCCTCCAGTCCGGGGGTGTCACACTCATGTTCACTGGGGGGCCACATCAGCCTCACGGTTGCCTTCAAAGGCGCGAATATAATTTAGGACCATATAAATGTAACTGCTCCTTAACTAGGGGCCGGGAGCTCGACGCTGCTGCTGGGTAGAAATAAGGTGCCGGGCCAGATAAAACAAGGAGGAGGGCTGGATTCGGCCTGGGGGCCTTGTGTTTGCCACCTGTGCTGTAGTCAGACTCATCAGGTGAAAAAACAAAGAGAGGAAACACCAATGAGTAAAACCAGCAATGGGACATATGTCATTTTTACAGATTCTACAGATATTGAAAGTATAACAATGAGTATTATAAACATCTTTATCCTGGTAAATTTGACAGAATAGAAAAATTCCTCGAAAGAGACACACTACCAAAGCTTACTCAAGAAGAAATCATGTTACTAGCCCTATACCTGTTGAAGAAATTGAATTTGTAGATAAAAAGCAGCACACAACCAAAACTCCGGGCCAGATGCTGGGCCTTTCTACCCACTCCTCACTTGGTCACCAGATGCAGAAGCCCCGGGAAGGACGTGGTGCTGGACCAGGCAGGTATCTTCAGTGATAAATTCTGTAAGAACGTTTTACTGAAGGAACGTTGTAAGATGATCAATGCGAACTGCACCCGTAACAGGTGTAAGCTGCCTTGAGGGCAGGCACCGGACGTGATCCTGAGCCAGGTCCCCGGTGCCTGACCACAAAGTCTCCTGAACAAACAGCCGATGCCAAAGTGCCGTATTTTATCTAGGAGCAAGTGAGGTCAAAAGGCAGGTGTCTCGCCCGCATTCTTAGTGGAAGCATTGAAGGAACAATTGGATATAGGCACCTGGATTTCAAGGTGAAGGTCTTGATGGAATGTAAACTTTAAAAGTATAGATGACATTTAAAGCCACACGATTACATGAGTCACCAAGAGAGTGTGCACCGTGAGGAGGTCCAAGGTCTGGGCCTTGGACTGATTCAGAGTGAATAAGGGGGGAGATGAGGAGGCTCAGCAAAAGAGCTGAAAAGAACAAAGGGATGTGAAGGGAAGCAGGAGGCTGTGATGTTCTGGAGATCAAGGGAAGAAATGGTTCGAGGAGAAGGAAGTGAATCGTCATGAGAGATGCTGCTGAGAGCTCATTTCAAATGAGGACTAAGGACTGACGGTGGGACTTAGCCACATGGGCATCCAAGGCGGTCGGGGTAGATTAAAGAAGGGAGAGGAGCTGCGGGCAATGAGCACAGGCAGCCCACCGGAGGAGCCGCAATGTGAGAGGAGCCGAGAAACGGGGACGTATGCTTGTGCCCTGAAAGCAATGACCCAGGAGGGAGGGAAAGTTGACGAGGGAGGAGTGAAGGGAGTTCCTGGGGTGACGTCCCTGAGAAAGTGAGAGAGGACGGGTCCAGTGCACAAGCCAAGGTGACCTCTGCACAAGCAGTCCATCCACGGGAACGGCAGAAAAGCGAAAGCACGGGGACACAGATGCAGGTGTGGGGGCAGATGCCGAGGTGGAGCTTCAGGAAGTGCTGGTTCTGGGGCTGCTTTCCCAGGCAAAAGGGAGCTAGGTCATCGGCCGCGATGGAGGCTGGGGGAGCAGGTGTGGGAGCTCTCAAGAGACAGAGGGCATGAAATATTCATCTCGGAGAGTGGGAGAGCGAACGGGCCCATGACTGCCAGCCAGCGAGACAGGCCCACTTGAGGTCGACGGTCAAGAGCTCAAGTCAGACCGGTCCGGAAGACTGGGTGCCTTCCTCCAGCCGCCGTCGGCGGCGTGGGTGCAGACACGGGCTCAGAAGTGGGGCTCACCAGGGTTAGACTTTTGCCAAACACACCGAGGGAAGCAGAGGAGTAGTTCTGGAGGGAGGTGCAGGTGCATGAAGAAAAGAAGCTGCCAAAGTGATACATCTCGGACTTTAAGCTGAGGCGGGGGCAGGAGGACCCGAGGGGAGTGGGAGGAGCTAAGCAATGGGAGGGTCCGAGGGGAGTGGGAGGGGCTAAGCAATGGGAGGGTCCGAGGGGAGTGGGAGGAGCTAAACAGTGGGAGGACCCGAGGGGAGTGGGAGGAGCTAAACAGTGGGAAGACCCGAGGGGAGTGGGAGGAGCTAAACAGTGGGAGGGTCCCTGACCGATCTCAGGGAAGGCGAGGCAGGAGAGTCAGGAGGGAGGAAACTCCGGAGGTGCCCAGGGCTAGATAAAGGACAGCGACACAGGACAGAGACCCTGTTCCAAGACCAGTTATTCCTGTTTTCTGGAAAAGCACTGAGTCATGGTGAATCATGAATGCACCCACACAGAAGATGCTATGTGACCCCTGCTTTATTATATCATTATAATAAATTAACATTGTGGGACCCCCTTCCCCGGTGGCCAGTCAAGGAAAATCATGGGAGACCACATGCACAGTACCTTTAAAGTAATAGAACTACTTGTACATGAGCAGTAAAACCCCAGCAAAACTAGCCAGGAAATATCCGCTCTGTAAGAACAGGATCCCTCCAGTCCCTGAGGTCAGTCTCCGCTCAGAGTTGGCCAGCTCCCATGCTCTGTGGAGTGCGCTATCACTTAATAAATCTGTTCTCTCTCTTCCTGCTGTAAACTCTCTGTGTGTTCAGTTCACTTTTTTGTCCGTGATCACAAAGAACCTGGTCACAAGTGCCCACCTGCGACAAAGGTGTAACCATGTAGAAACTGCATCTCTCCAGTACGACCTCTTCTTTCTCTCCTTTTGACTCAAACTGGCTTCGTCCAGCAGCTTGACTCACCCGCCTCCTTCTGCCAAGCACGTCCACTCCCTTAGTCATTACACCCTCAGGACGATAGCCACAGTCTTGGGACAAATAGACCCAGACAGAGCTTAGGTCAAACTAGAGATAACATCTAGTCCTTGGTTGTATTTCAGCTCCCGGCCCCCAAAAGCGGTGGCACTGGACAAAGTGACGCCCTGGCTGACATCAGGACCAGATGCACTGATCCGTTACCCCTTCCCTAACGCCAACCAATCAGGAGAGACCAGGGCCCTAACTCGTAGTCACTATGATTAAGATTCCCTGCTATGTAACACATCCCCTGGAAGCCATCCTCAAGCCAGATCTTCAGCATTAGCTTGCCTGTGTCTCCGGAGTGGGCCACTTCCTGAAATACACCCTTATTTTTGTGGAAGGACATGCTAACCTGACAGGCTGGGGGTAGGCCTCAGAGGCAGCCTTACAACAACTCAGAGACCTAATGTAGCCACACAGGATGGTCTAAAATGAAAACTTACTGACAGTAGTTCATGGAGGGTAGTCACGTTCTAGGCCAGTATTTTTCTCTAACAAAGGTCAATTTTTACCTTAACTCAGCCCGTCTATTGTCTCTTTGCATCCAAAGGAAGTTATCTTTGGAATGTCAAGGTAACTTCCCTTTTTCCCCAAACCCCTTGGGCACAGGCTGAGACCACAGGTCCCCTCACTGTTATTGGTATCATGTTAACTGTTGACTGTTAACTACCCCTTCCTTGCCCTCCTGTGTAAAAGAAGGAGTGTCTATCATTTTACCTTTTATCCAATCCCAGAGATCCCTCCCTGTGCTTTCTCCCGCCTCCCTTAATCAATGGACTTCATGCAACCCCCTTACGGCTCCTCCTTTGATTCTAACGTATAAAATAAGGTGGCAACCTACCATTCTCCAGGGCATTTCTCAATCTGTTGAGATACTGCTTCCCAGCAATTGTTGTCAGTTTGGCTCAAATAAACTCACCAAAAACTCTCTACAGGTTTGAATGTTTCTTAGTTGACATTTTCTTTGCTGCAAACTCCCATGTGTGTCTTGTCGGGCTTTCAGAGGCCCAGGAAAGCGGACCCCTTAGTCAGGTAACAAAGGGTTGTTGGTGATGGGATTTTAGGAGCAGTGGGACCAGAAGTTGGGAGGTGCTGGTCAGAGAGGCAGAGGCCCCAACTTGAGATTCTGGGGGGTGGGTGCAGGCATTGGTCTTTGGCCATTCGAGTGAGACTTTGAGATAGGATGGAGGACGAGACCGTTGCAGGAGAGGGGCTCAGGGAGCTGAGAACCAGCTCTGTAGGGTTGTGGTCCCAGGAATGATGATGGTGGGAGGGTGCTGGTGAGGGATCCATGGAAGGAGTGGTGGGAAGTGGTCCGGGATTTCTGGGAGACTGCACCAGCCAGGGGCGCTGGGTGCTGCAGGCTGGTGACTTGATCTTCAAAGCCAGTTAAGTTTTAAGGAAAAATGGCCTGAAACAGCAGGAAGGAACGAGGAAGACACCTGCCCACCCAGTGGAAGGAGGATGTGAAACACAAAGAAGCCTCCTGGAGCCGGCCTCAGGGAGCGCTCTCAGAAGAGTGTCTGCGTTCAATGGGAGCAAAACAGGGAAGAAAAGGCGTTGAAGATATAGGGTCATGTTTTTATCCAGCTTTACACATTTCAGTGACTTCCTGCCACGCTCAGAACCTCTCAGACCAACTTCCGGGCCACCTGCTCACTCCTTCTACATCCGGCCACAGTGTCCTCAGTGTGCTTCTTGGATACACCAAGTTCTTTCCAACCCCAGGGCCTTTGCATGTGCTGGCATGCTCTTTCTTTTCTTAACATCACACCTCTACCCCCACTCCAGTCCTTTAGGTCTCACGTTGACTGTCATTTCCTCTAAGAAACCTTGCTGAGCGCCCTCTTTAATCACAGGGCTGTGCTGAGGCCATGGAAGTGACAGTGGCTGCCCTCACGTAATCCACAGTCTGGTGAAGCAGATGAAGAAGAGAGCAGGTGGCTTGAGAGTGCTAAGGGCCATGGCAGGGCGAGCCTGAGCATGCAGGAGCGCACAAGAGAACCCCTGAGCTCAGCCATGGTGGTGCGGGTGGGGACGCAGGTGACCGAACACGATGCCTGAAGGACTAGCACGAGTCAGCTGAGAGACACTGGGACTTGGAGCCTGCCTGGTGCTGGAGTTGGAGGGAGGGAGAGAGAGGGATGCCGTGGAGATGCAGACGCTGAATGAGGGCCTCTGCCAGGGTGTGCTCCATCCTGGGACCCGGGTGGCCACTGAAGGATGGTTTGTTTTTTGGTCTTTAGAAGGCATATCATTCTTTTGCTGAAGGATTACGAGCAAAAGCAGAACATTATCAAATTTGGCCCCTGATGAGTTTGGCCCCAGAACAAGTGCAGAGCTGACAATCAGGAGCCTGATGACCACAAGCTTCCAGCGCACAGAACAGGCCACCTGGGGGAGGCATTTGGCTAGGATCCTGGAACCTCCAGAGCCACAGAGTCCTGGACTACTGGCCTCTCACCCACCAGCTAGACAGCTTGATCAGCCAGCTTTGGGATGCGTACACCCTCTCCACTTCGTTCTGAGGCCCGGTCTTGGCCTCCTTGGTACCTCTGACCAGTGTGAACCTGCTGTAAGCCCTGCTGTGCAAGAGCACGGGGTTCCTCCGTTTCCCCCTTGTGGCGTGAATGTGTATTGCTCTGCCGCTGGGGCTGCATCGTGGCTCTGTAGTGCTTCCAGGGCCTGGTCCTTGGGCACTTGTCCCCTTGGGTTACCATGGGGACATCAGGGGTCTTCAATGTGAGGTGCAAGGTCCACTGACTCTGGGATGGCTCTCTGCCGTTCTCCGACCTGGTTTTTTTGCGAGGCTGGAAGGGCAGGGCATCCTGGCTCTGTGCAGCCAGGACCCTCTGGGGCCTGGAAACTTTCCCAGGACACTGCAGGGACCAGGGTGGGGCTGGTGACCTAGAGCCCTCTCCCGGCACTGAGAGCCCTAGTAGGGAGAGGCCTTCTCTGCTTCCCGCTTCCTTGGTCACGCAGCTTCTGCCTGAAAACTCAGCCTCCGCCTCGTTCTTCCCAACAGACCGGGGGGCCCTCAATACCCAGAATTTTAGCAACTGAAAAACTTGTTTTCCTGTCTCTTAGTTTTTAAATCTGCCCAGAAATTGAGGGGAAATGTTTGCATCCCATCTTTTTGGGGGAGGCAGCAAAGAAGTGGATTAAAAGAACCAATTCTGTTTCTATATTTAAATAACCAGAATATTCTACCTGGCTGGTCCTTTTACCTGGAATCTCCTTCCCTCTTTTCACCTGGCTTCTCCTCTAGGACTCTGCTCAGACGTCACCTCAGACAGGAGTTATCCATGTGAACCATCCCCACTCTCCACTCCCCCCTGCTCTACTCTCCATGAGGGCCAGTACACACCTGGTTCACATCAAGTGTGTCAAACAACCCAGTTCAGGGCAAGGTGTGGATTAGCGGCATCTGCCTGTTGACTGGCGGCTGCTCAGAGAAGATGGACTTAAATGAGAGACACCAGGAGAGGCGCAAGATCGGAGAACCGGTAGTTCTCAGAACAGGGCATTTAAAAGAGGAACAAGACACCTGGCTTTACACCAGGCGTCTGGAGAATGGGAGATGTTTCTAGTAGTGACCACGAGGTGGCAGCATTGCCCTACGAATGAGGGACTCCCTTTGTAAGAAAGGCAAAGGCCACAGAGCCTGTTCTGGGAAGCCGTCTGCAGGAGACCTTTTCTAGGCCACAGAGTGTGACTGAGGCACACACGAGCCCAGGGTGCCGCTGCCCTACACACAGTAGGGTTCTGTGGCCATTTGTGGATAGAATTATCTCTAATGCCAAGCCTTCCTCTAGGGGATCTTGTATGTTTCTTTAAGAAAAAAAAAACAAAAATAAAAAATCCCACCAAAAACCCTCAGAGGCCGCACCTGGAACCACTGAATCAGAAGCTCCTGCAGGGCTCCTGAGAACTCCCAGGTGATTTTGATGTAGGTAGGCCAAATTCTCATCTGTGTGATTTGATTCCACAGGCCGGCCTTCCAGGCACCAAGCCGACTTGACCATCAGGAAAACTCAGCACAGCTGGGCCCCCAGCCTAGCCCTTCTCAGCCCAGAACTGCACAGGACTTCCGCTGGGAAGGCTAAGCAGGGTGCGTCCAGGTGTCCAGCCGGAGAGGGTTGCTGGATCGCAAAGGCAAGTAGTGCATTTGGGTACAGCTGCTGGATCCTCGACGGAACATCCCTCCCTTTGTTCCTACGTCAGCCTCGACCTGGGCTGCTGCAGCCTGATCACAGCCCCCATGTGCCTGGCGGGACTTGAACCAGCTGCAGGGCTCAGCACAAGTCTTCAGGAGGAGCACATGGGGTAGCTGAGCAGGGCTTGTGGAGTGCCCAGCTGCTTCCCCTGCAGACAGGCAGTCTCCTTCGGCAGTGCCTGAGCAGTGGAGGCCCCTGGAAGGCATCCTGGCATTGACTGGGGTGCAGGTTGGCAGGGCTGCCCATGCATGGAAATGTGGACCTGGGAGGCTGACTTTGAGTTTTAACCATCAGTGACCACATTGCCATTTCTGCCTCTCCCTGCAGACCCTGCGAGTCCTGCCCACAGGTGCCCTTGGGCAGAAAGTTGCCGAAGTGAGTACAGCCTGCAGGAGGGAAGCCCAGGTGCTGACTGGACCAACCTGAGGGAGCTGGCCTGGTGGAGACTCATCCCGGTGGCTCCCCACCTATCCCTCCACTCCTTCCTGCCTCCTTGTCCTTGTCCACTCCATTCTTCTGCCAGAAAGTCTTTGTAGACTGACCCTTGCCATCCAAACCCTATTGTTTAGAAGGTCACTTTCCAGATGCCCCCGTGAGGTCCCCTCAGGTCAGTGCAGTGCAGGAGAGCTTTCTTCCCCCATCCCCGTGATACTTTCTGTGACTCCCTCCCACAGAACCACGTGAGAAGGCTGTTTCTGCACATACATCTTTGTGTCTGCTTTGGAAGCAACTCTGAGGGATGGGGTACCCTGTGACGTGTGCCCCAGCTCCTGGCACAGGGGCTCACGAGGGTGTGGCGAGAGGAGGCACGCAGGGAGTGAGGAAGGGAGTCGGAATGCAGGCAGGGGAGGGAGAAGACATGGCTGCTGGCAGTTGTCAGGGGTGCCTTCCTCCTGGAGGCGGGAACTGGTCTGGGCCCTGAAGGGTGCATCAGGAGAAAGGGCACTGGTGTGTTATCAGAGCTTTCTTCTGCGGTCAGTGCTGAGATGTGCTGGGAGAGTGATGGGTCAGCGAGTGAGGAGTCCATGGGCAGCCGGGCCTTGGCTTCTCTCCTGGACCCTGTTTGCACCAAGCAAGGATGGTCAAGCACAAAGCCCGAGAGAGGGCTGGAGGCAGAAACAAATGCGGTCAGAGTGGGCACAGCACCCCCAAACCCAGGCTTGTGCTCGAAGCTGAGCTGTGGTGTGGCTGTGCCTACACCGGTCCAGCAAAGCCACATCCTAAAATCAAAGAGGGAGCAGCTGAGAGGTGGCATGCAGGACCTCTGTGCCTCGGAGACGCACCTTCTGGAGCCTGAGGACTTCACTCTCGCACCTTCCTACCTTCCCCTACCCTGCCCCCAGGGCCCCGCTGTGAGGTATTGGGCTCTGAACGGCTTCTTGAATTCAGTGGGAAGTTGGGGCCTTTGCTAATGAGGTCACGGAGACTGGGGAGGTGGGGGGAAAACGGAAGAAGGGGGCCCACAGTGGGTAGAAACCTTGCTACCTTGCGCTCTGCTTTCTCGGCCCCACCCTGACCTCATTCCCTGCTCTCACTGCGCCTCCTCCTGAGTTTGCCTAAGAGAAGGGAGGGCTCCACCAGGGAGCCCCCCAGCCTCACCTGAGAGGGGGTTTGCGTGCTGTGGACAGGGTGGGGAGCAGTCAGCCCACGCCTCAGGCAGCACTCCGCCCACCGTGGCTCTTCTGGCCTCACCCCTGCTGTCTGGGAAAGTGGCACCTTAAGGACAGAGTGTACCCTGCATTTTCCAGAATGCCGTCTTTCTCCACTATCTGATGGAGCTCTGGCCAAAAACATGTATCTCCCTGCCTTTCCTACTTCCTCCTGAGGGCCCCACTGCCTCCTTCATCAGGCCGCTTGCAGAGCTCCGAAAACAGACAAGTTCTGTCCCTGCGGGAGCAGCCCCCCCACCCCACTCCCCGTGGCATCCCAGGCTCGGCTGGGCTAGCACCGGGCCATGACTGTCCTCCTCTGCCCCAGGCTGGCCTGCTGCCTCCCGTGAGTCACTCAGGTAACCGGAAGGCAATTGCAGGAGGACAACCACCGCCCTGTTGCCCCAGGTAGCTGCCCCAGCCCAGGGTAGAGTAAAGCTGGGGTGTTACTTGCCGTCCATTCAAGTCAGGCCTGTCCCTGGGGCAGCAGGAAGAGGCTGCAGTGGGGATGCTGGGAGGGGTAGAGGGACAAGTGTCCTGGAACTCATGTGTGTCCCGGCATGTCATTTCTGACGTCAGTATCACCTGATGCCCTTTCACAGGGTGGGAACCAGGAAGGGCAGAAATAACGAGATCAGAACGGGGTCAGGTGGATTCCAGGGAAACAGGTGTCGTGCCCATCACTCCGACCAGTGCCTTGTGGTAAACAGGCCGCAGCTCTGCCCTCCAGGCTCATCCCAGAACACGCACCCCAGGGTGCTATACCCACCCTCCCAGCTCTGCGTCTACTTTGCAGATTTACGTCTTCATTTTAAGGCGGGTCACTTGTTCATGGGTATGTCTTGGGTTTCCCGTCTCTGGTGGCGAGCACAAGCCTCGCCACCTGCACCCAGTGGACGTCTTTTGAGTTAACGAATGAACATGTGGGCTCCATACAGCACCCAGTGGTGCTGCTGCACTCGGGTGCTGATGTGGGCGGCCGAGCGGCCCCCAGGGCCCTCCACCCCCAGTGAGGGGAGAGAAACGGTCTGGGGCAGAAGGTCACATCCTCTGAGTGGCTCCCTCATGAGCACAAGGCCTGCCTTCCAGTCCTCCTGCCTCCTGGGTGGGGGTGGGGGGGGCAGCCTGGCAGCGACAGCCTGCTGCTGCCTTCCCCTCGACTGTGCCTCCCTAATGGCAAGCTCAGGTCTTGTTCCACTTGGAACTCTAGTCCAGAGCCTGTCCCATCCCACGGCCCAGGAAATGCCTGTGAGATGCAGCACATCCTCCTGTGTCTGGTCTGTGTGCCGCTGTCATCCTCATCGCTGCAAGGTAGCCGCTGGAGCAGGGTGACCCACCCTCCCTGACTGTCCTGGGACAGCCCCCAGTGCTGGGTCCTCCTCCTCGCTCCCTCCCCCACCTCTGCCCAGAGCCTGGCTATGGTTCCCTGGGCTCCTGTAGCCCCGGCAAACCCTCAGCACAGAGGTGACATTTGTGAGGTGCCCCGATGGGTGGAGGAAAGGACACACTCTGTCTTACAGAGGCTCCAGAAGTGCTCAGGGAAAAAGAGCTGGAGCCTCATATCTGACCCCCAAAGTGCCCAGAATGTTGTGTCTTCCCTCTTTTCTTCACGGCTCTTCTCCAGGACGTAGAAGGTAAATCACCAAGCCTGTCACATTCCTTTTGGTCACTGAAGGATCTAGAAGGACTGGCACCGTCTTGGAGGACCTGGGAGAAAAGTACATCTCCTCCCTTGCCTGCCAGGAGCCCACATCCCTCAGAGAAGCCCACCGGCTCTGAAGGTTCTGGATTCCGAACCTGGAACTTGCACTTGGTACCCAGAACCCAGCTGAAGTGGCAGGAACCACCTCCGACTCAGAAACGGACCCGTGCACAGAAAAGGGAGACCTCCCGGCCAGCCACAGCAGACGCTCCATCTCGTCCTGGGTGTTCGATTAAATGTGCACTGGCTAGCATGACTGACCCCTCACACATCTGTCGTAAGTGCTCCCACCACCTCCTCCAAGCCCAGGCCCTGTGCTGTACACAGTGCCCCTGCGTGCAGAGAACGCTCATGAATGGGCCTTCTTGGCTCGGGGCATGGGGCGCAGGGACCTGCTAAGCATGGGTCGTGTCAAAGGAGGGGGAGCTGTAATGCTCTGGGAGCTGTGACGGCCTATTGGACAGACGGTGGCAGCAGTGGGGACAAAATCACCCATAGGACCAGGCCCCAAATGGCATGTGAACACGAACTCCATGAGAACCCCACGTGGAGACCCAAGGCCTGGCTGGATTTCCATCTTGCCTGTCCAGCCCCTCGTGCCCACTGTCCAGGCCCTCATGCCCATAGCTGCAGCAGTAACAGGAACATCAACCCCCGTCGCCAGCGTCAGTTTGGGGGGTGAGTGTGCTGGGCAGTGCTCAGCGGGGCGAGGAGAGCAGATTCCCAGGCCGGGATCAGGCCTGCAGCCATGGCTGATGGCGAGCCCAGGGCCATGCTTTCGAGCAGCCGCGCGCCCAGATCAGCATCTGAGAAGTGGGCTTCCAGGCGGTTCCATATCTGGCAGCTGAGCAGGCGAGAGCCGGCTCCGCTCAGGGCCGCGGGGTCCACTGGCCATCTGCTGTGACCGTGCCATTCCAGGCTGCTCAGGGATGGTGTGATGCTTGTTCTTGAGGACTGGAGCGGATGCCACCCAAGTGCAATGACTTCTGTGGACATCAGCCCTCCAAGCAACAAAGGGGCCCCTGGCCCTCTCACAGCCCCAGCGCCACAGAACGGAGTCCGGGTTCAGACTCACTCTCAACCAACTCACGTAAGTGCCACTGAACGCCTTTTCACGGGCAGGTCTCTTAAGGGCCCTGCAAGGGGCATACTTTCCTTTTCTAGGTGCAGAAATTAGAGCTCAGACTGCTGAAGTGATTTGCCTAAGACCGCAAAGCTAAGGGACAGACACGGGTCTTCTGGTTCCCAGCTCGGTGTTTCGCCACTCCACAAAGCCACCTCCTCTTTTGAAACCTGGAATGGTGCCGTTGTCATGAGGGCTGAGTCCCCTTCTGAGTCCCTCCTCATGGAGACCAGGCAGGAAGAGGGGGAGCGAGGTGTGATCGGTGCCTGGCATGTTAGGCATAGCAGGGTCACTTTGTCAGGGCCCTCCTTCAGTGGACAGTCATCGGCGGTGCTCGCTGGAGGCCCAACACAGTGGCTTAGAACCCAGACTCGGGAGGTATGCACTGCCACAAACTCTCTGTGACGCCTCAGACAGGACATTTCACCTCTCTGGACTTCAGTCCCCTCACCTGTAAAGTGAGATTATGGTAGCGCCACCTCACAGGGTGTGAGGGTGATCCCAGTTAATTTGTGTGACGCACTTTGAACCGTGGTTCAGCAAGCACTTAACATTATAACTAACGCCAGTTACGTTTGATATTTACTATTACTTCCAAAGAGAGCAGACTTGTTACTTTATTCCCAGTCTATGAGGGGAAAAAAAAAAAAAAGGAAAAAGCGGAAAACAAATAGCCAATAGCCGCCCCAAACTCAGCCCGGCAGCTGCACCACCTCCCCGTGAGCTCCCTTGGGCTGGGGAGGTACCTGGGTGCCTGGACTGGGCCTTCTAGAAACTCCTTCCCCTGGCTTAGGAGGACCCTTGTTGGGCATTCTCCCTACCGCAGGGCCCTGCTCCTATTCACCCATCGGTCCTGGGAATGCCTGGGCTGCCACTGCGGCAGAAGGGCCACAGCACAGCTAGGCACTCGGTGGCCGCGTCTGCCAGTAGCTTCCTGCTGCCTCTCATGCAGGATGGACAAGCGCCTGCTTCTTGGCCTGGCCCTGAGGGCCGAATGCCAAGTTTCTTAGGCACCCTGGAGCTGGTCTCAGGATCCCTCAGAGGAAGAAACGCTGGCCTGCCGCCTCCATCCTTTCTTACTCTCCTCTCTCTCAGGAGGATCCACGTGGTCCCTTTCCCAAACCCTTTGTTTATAGAGCTGCCTCTTTCATTTCTTTTGACAATTTTCTCTCCTAGCAGGTAGAAAGCATGAGAAGGGAAACTGTGACATGGATCTCACTGTGACAGAGAAGAATGGCTTGTGATGGATGTAGCGGCAATGGGACTAGTGAGGGAATACACCCATTTCCCTGTGAAGCGGGCAATGGCCGAGGTGAGAAACCAGTGCTGCGGGCTTTCCGTACTCTTCAGACCGCAGGGAGATTTCAACAGGCTCGTGGAGAAACATACAGACGATTTGTTGTCGTTAAGATGATCCTAGGTCTGGTAATTTACAAATTCTCACCTCTCAGTGGTGTAACGATGGAAATTTCCTATTTCCCCAAAATCTAATCAGGAAAGGGCTCACTCAGGTGCTCAGGATGGCAGAGGCCCTGCCTCAGGTAACAGGTAGCTTTGAAGGTCAGCAGGAGTGGAGGCCCCCGCCCACAGGTGGGGAAGGGGGCTGCAGAGAGCCAGGAAGGAGGCTTTTTGGGGGCTAGCCCTGCGCTATATAAATATCACTGCTGCCCACATTCCCTTGGTCCAAACACAACCACCAGGCTCCTGTCTTACGTGGGGCTGGGAGATGTCGTCCTTGCGGGAAATCCCTGCCCAGCAACCACTCCACATGGTGGATGGGGAATGTGACTCAGGCGGAATCAGAGCTCACCTGCCCCTGAGGCGGAAGAAGAGTGGGAGGGCTCTATGAAGGCCATCTTAATAAACATGGAGAAGTAAGTAAGTAAGTAGGCAAAAGTGGCTACCCACAATACTCTCAGATGAGCTCAGTCTTTAACATACACAAAAGGTGGAAAGAGTGGGCGCAGACCAGAAACAGCATAAAAATACCAAAGACTGGTATGGAGCTGTAAGAGCAATGTCAGGAATGCAGATACCTGCAAAATATCAGCAAGCCTTCTGAAAGCTCTGTTGGAGCAGACAAACCCGAGAGACTCAGGTCTGTCTCCAGGGATGGGTGGTGGAGTATTACCGAATGACTGAGAACCGGCTAGGCCATTTTGCTGTCACCTCCTTTACCAAGGTGAATGACTCCAAAACCAAAAAGAGCAAAAAACATTGCAATCCCAAAGAATAAGGAGTGTGCAAGAGTGAAACTTAACTCCTCAAGCGAGTTGACATAACCCGGCCTGAAGGAATGACATGACAGAGTTTGGAAAAAGCCTTCAAGAAGGGCTTAGCGCAGCTGCAGAGCGGTGTCAGGAACACAGGCCCTGGAGCTGAAGTATCTGGGTTCGAGTCTTGGCTTGAGCACTCGCTGTGTGACCCTGGGAAAATCACCTGATCAGCCTGTCTTAGCTTTTTCACCTGTTAAGTGGGTAAAACAATAATAATACCTACTTCATTGGATTGCTGATGGGTGCAAATCAGACTCTTTCTCTTAGCAGTCAGCCTGGTACCTACTCAGTGTTCAGCAGCTCTTAGCTGGGGCTGCTGCTGTGTGGCTGAGCCTCTGGTGGTCTCTGAAACAATCAGGGAAGGGTCTAGGAGCCAGAGGTGAACAAATATGTAGTGATTTTGAAAACAAAAGAAGCGAGCTTCCTCAAAGCTGTCAGTACCAGGCAACATTTCTGACCATACAGCCACTCAACAAACATCATTCCACACCTAACCCATCGCGTGCCAGGCTCCGTGCGGGCCGCTGGGAACACAGCAGGGAACAAAATAGGAGAAATCCATGCCCTGCTCAGAGTAGTCGGTCTGGTAGAGGAGGTGTCTAACTTTTTATAAGTAAACAGGCATGTTGGGTGCTGATGGGTGGTGTGCAGAAAACAAAATGGGGCAAGAAGACGCGTTGTTAGAGCCAGAGTGTTTCAGTGTTGGCGCGTTTTGGTAAAACCTAAAGATGTGTGGCTCCGGGGGAAGGGACTACAAGCGTGAAGAGCCCAAGAAAGAAAGGTTTCTGACGTGTTCCTGACACAGCACAGAGCCCAGTGTGGCTGCGGTGGAGGGACTCAGGAAAGGAGGACAGGGAAGGAGGCCAGACTAGGCAGGGCTTTGCAGGCCCTTGTAGGGACTAGAAGTGTTTCCTAGAGAGAGAGCAGCCATCGATCAGAGGAGTGACATGCTCTGATTCACGTGTCAGAAGCTCATTCTGTGGAGTGATAGATTGAAGGGAGGCTGCGGTAGAAGCCGGGGGCCCGGGAGGAGGTTCTTGTAATATGCTGTGTGGCGACCAATGGCTTGAATCAGGCTGGTAGCCAAAGCAGAGGACGAGACAGGGTCTAAGAAGTAGTCAGATTCTGGACAGAAACAGTTGGATTTTGCTAATAGACTGAATGAGGGTGAGAGAGAAAGAGAGGAGTCAAAGATCATTCCTAGGATTCTGGCCGATCGGCTGGAATGATGGCGTGGGACTGACTGAAAGGGGACAACTGCACGAGTCCCTGGCTGAGGAGATGGGTGGGGGTGAGGAGCTTGTCACTAGATGTGTTGCCTTTGAGATGCTTACATGGCCTCCAGGAAGAGACATGCGGCAGCTAGTTGGATTCATGAGTCTGGAGATCAGGGGAGAGGCCAAGGTTAAAGAGGTAGGCCTGGGAGAATGCTGAAATTATGAAGGGACTAAAATAACGAGAAAAGAGGGGAAGCCCACGAACTCGGCTGGCTCCCAATGCTGAGATGCTGAGAAGAGAAGGAGGGAGCACAGGGAGACCAAAAAGGAGCAGCCAGCAAGGTGGGAGGATAACCAAGGGCGGGTGTCCTGGGGACCCGTGCAGAAAGACAAGGCTTTAAGGAGGAGGGTGGGATCATCGGTGACAACTCCTGCTGAAAGGTCAACTAAGGTGAGGGCTGAAAACGACCCCTGGATCAGTTGGTTAAAGGGGTTTTCAGTGGATCCTTGGAAAAGAAAGTGGTGATGACTAGGGTTTAGGATTGGTTCACCAAGAACAGGTTTTACGAGATGAAGCACATTCTTTCATTTAGAAAGTGTCCCTCGACGATGTAATAGTTTGCCAAGATTTCGACATAGTGTTTGCAAAAGCAGATTCTTCTGGCGTTTTTGAACATGAGGGCAAAATAGAGGCTTGTGGAGCAGCTTCATTACTTGAACTTATAGATGGCATTCTACCCTCTCCTCTTGACCTGTTTAAAACTTTTGGCAAGGGCTCGAATAAAAGTGTCACTGGAGTGACAGTCCAATACGCAGACGTCGCCAAGCAAGGTGAGACAGAAATATATCGACAGAACACAGAGGATCTCACGGGACTGGATGAATGGGCAGTGCTGACAAAATGACTTACCTGGGATGAATGGGAATTCCTGCACTTCGGTAGTAAGAGTTCAGTGCGCAAGTATCAGACGAGGGAACCACTGTTTGACCACAGCCCATGAGAATGTGGCCCCACAATGTATGTTGATGACAGGTTACCGAAAGCTACTGTCGTCTCAGACAGCCATGACCGGAGAGTGGCGTCTGCAACAATGAATGTTCTCGTGACATGCTGTGCTGGTCAATCTGTACCTACAGTATTTTTTTTTCCATTCTAGCATCGTGTGTAAAGGGGGAAATTGACATAGCAGGGTGCATAGAGAGGAGATAAGCTGGACCCATGGAAACCGCAGTCCCCTGCTGGTCGGCCGGCTTCCATGTCCTGCCTTCCCGTTCCCCATGCTGCTCCCAGAGTGGTTTCTCTCAAAAACAGAAACAGGATCACATCGCTCCCTCATTTAAAGTCTTCAGTGTTCTTTCTTTCATTGCCTAAGGAACAAAACTCAAGGCTCACATCTAGATTTTTCAGACTCCAAAGCCCAGCAAGCAAGATGGAAATAAGGTTCTGTTTTGTTTTAATGGATTTTTATAACAAGGAGGAGAATCAGAAGAACCAACTGTGAGACAGTCCCCAAAGCCAAGGACTCAAAAACACCCAGGGTGAGCAAACAGAGTAGGTGGAGGGACAGGTGAAAAGGTCCAGGTGGGCAGAGGAGATAGGCGTCCACCATTCTCCCTGTGGAATGGATCATGGGTAAGCGGGGTGCATAGACAGGGGAGGCAGACAGAGCCACTCCCTGCAGCCTGTTCTTCTCTGAGGACCAGAGTGTCTCCATTTGGGGTCCATCTGTGCACTTGTTCTTCTCTTCCCTTCGTACTTACAGTCGCGCACTGCTGAACAACGGGAAATTCTGAAAACCCGTCACTGGGCAACTGTGTCTTTGTGCGAACATGGCAGAGTGCACTTACATAAACCTGATGGGAGAGCCGGCTGCCCACCTAGGCTACAACCCTGCACAGCCTGTTACTGTACAAAACAACTCGAGATGAAATCAAGCACAAGAGAAAATGATACGATCAGAAGACTTGGCAAACACGGGGTATCTGAGGCTGCTGCCAGCAGAGCAGGGCATAGTGTTTACAGCAAACTTTTTTATGACTAGGAAGAGCACACTAAAGTAACAATAAGACGTATAGCCTAGCAAATGCGTAAACTACAGCACAGCCATTTATTATCATGATCGAGTACTGTGTACGGTGTGTAATTATGTGTGCTCTGCTGCCCACAGCTGGTGGCACGGTGGGTTTCTTTGCACCAGCCGAGTACCACATTGCACTATGACCTTAGACGGCGTGGGACCCTATTTGCCATAGAGTTTCCTACTGCGGCAGCAGGGCCGGGACTCTGCAGCATGAGCTTGGGAAGGATGCTGGGACAGGGAGAAAAAGGATGACAAACACCAGCCCCCACCTCCCTTCATTCCACCACAATGCTGGCCATATGATCAAAGGGATGATAGATAACTTTCAAGTCCAGGCCGTGGCATCCAGGAGATGCGAGTGTGAGGAAGAGGGGCATCACTCATGGACACCAGCTGACGGCTGCCTCTCCACACTGGACTCCGGTGAAGAGTCACAGCCACATGGAAATTGCCAATGGCCAGCTCAAGGATGTCTGTGGTTCTCTGAGCGGGACTGAGATGCTCAGTGAGCCAACGACACAGCAGGAGACAGAGGCACAGAAAGTGGGGACCGAGGAGGGAGAAAGTCCTTCCCTCCAGGTACGAGAGAGGGTGGGTAGGATTTCTTGTCAGTGTCTCATGGGAGGACCGAGGTGGCAGCTGCACCAGCGTGGCCATGAGGGTACAGCATGTCCCATCTCAGGGCTATAAACAGAAGCACTTGAGCCAGCCATAGGCTTTATATGCCAGCGGCCCAAGTTCACCACCCAGGCACACAAGCCCGGGAAAGGAGCCGACAATGCCTAGCATTTGGTTTTTCCTCCTCCAGGAAGACACGCTGGTCTCGGTCACCCTGTGGGTTTTTCTCTTGCTCTCACTCAGTGCTCCCTGCACAGGCGTTACATAACAGCGGGGACAGCAGGGAACACCTATACAAGAGGGCATGACAGTTAGACAATGGGCAGGCAGAAGCTGCCCTGAGAAAACGGAGTCATTCATGAGCTGTGTGAGAGGCGGCTCTGTTCCCAGCTTGGCTCCCTGGTAAATGAAGTGCTCTGGGGACAAAGAGGGAAACTTTACACTCTCGCAATTTTCCCACAGTAGCTCACAGAGAAACAAGGCGCTAGCAGGAGAAAAGGCAACCACATCCATAGACTCTGCCTCCCCCCAGGTCGGTGTCCTGTGCCAGATCCACAGAACAATCTCCCAGTGAGGAAGAAGCAAGGCCGACTCACCGTGGGTCTGCCTCGTGCTTCCGTCTGCTTTCGTCAGCACTGGAGGGGTTTTCATCTCTGAATCAGCTCATAGTTTACCTCTGTGCTAGCTCGACACCCTGCAGGGAAAGAATGCTGTCAGTCAGGATGATTACTCGGAGACAGGAACAACAACGTCTTTTCTCAGTATGGGATGCTCAGCAGAATTGGGGTGTGCCTTCCTGGACACAGTTGGCCTGCTCACCTGTCCCGAGGCACTCTTCAGCCCCAGGACTGGACGGCCATGGCTCCGGGCCTGTGCCTAGAGTCACAACCAGAAAATATTTAGCTGCTGGGACCAGGGGCTCTTTGCCATGTGAATTGATACTGCAACTGTATGTATATTGCTACCTGAACTTATGAACCAGAAATGCTAAAAATTCAACCCAAAAATTATGAGTGTTGTATAGTGAGTGTTTTATATAAGACTAAAACTTCATGCCAAGAAGATACCAAAATTATAACAAATAATCTCATGTATTTCAAAACGAACAGCAAAGGCCTATTGATCTTGGTATAAAACTCTTGTCTAACTTATCTATTTAAAGAGATTTTTGGAGTCCTCTGTGGCACAACTCAGGGCACTGGTCCTGCCACAACTCAGGGCACTGGTCCTGCCACTGGAAATTCTACCATAATCCTCCAGTGCAGTGTGGCTTCTGCTGTGGGGAAAGTCATAACATTATAAGGAACAAAGGTCCCTCTTTATCCCCCTGGAATGCTGTCTTTCTCCCCAGTACCAGGGGACACCACAGGATGCGCAAAAGCAGAGTCAGGGGATGTAAACTGCTTCCTGAACGATAGAAGGGCACCGGTGTGGTCCAGTCCAGATATGTGTGCACGTGATATGGACCTGGGTTTGTCAGCTCGGCCTTGTCCAGGGAGGCTCCATCCTTCTGGGCACCAGGCCTGTGACAGGTGCCAGGTGAAGACAGACAGTGCTTAAACGCTCTGGAATCTGACAGATGCACCTGGGTCCTAATTTCAAAACTGGTCACTACGTGACCTCGAAGAAGTTGCTTTGCTTTTATTTCCTCAGTTGAACACTAATCACAGTGGACACTATTTATATCAGTCACATGGGCAGGGGCAGACGAAGCAGTGGTCCTGGGAGAGTGGAAGGAAGCGGGTTGCAGGACACTCCCTCTCTGAGGCTGCTCTCAGCTGCGGACCCTGCTCCCAGCACTGAACATCTCACGAGACAAGAGGCAGTCTTTGGAGAAGAACCCCCACTGACCTGGGAAAACTGCTCTCACACCGCTGTTTCACACCCTGGGGTCGGAAACGACCGCACGAAATACATGTTGCCATCAAGTCCTACACTGGCTTTCATTATATCCTTGAAAGATTTTAAAGTTTTCTCATTTATGCTTCAAGTATAAAAATGCAACTTTCAACCAAACGCATGTGCCTCCCTGAATGGCTCCCATTTCAGCCTTTGACAGAAGACTCAAAAGCCTTAACATCAGCTAGCATTCTGTGAGCATTTATCGTGTCCCAGGTGCCATGCTGTTCACAACAGAGAGAGGAAGAGAGGTCGTCCAATGCGGTGAGGACAACGTCTGGGAGCCGGTGGGAGTTTGTGGAACCCGCACAGCAGGGGCTGGGGAAGACTCTGCAGGAGCAAACAGTCAGTGAATATTCTCAGAGGTGGGGGGGGGGGGGGGGGGCAAGATCTGGGGCCAGCAAAGTGCTTCTCTCTGTCACATGAGAGCCTGAGCTAAGTAAGGTGCCACTGAGGAACTTCAGTGACAATTTTCTGTAAAGGCTCCATGCAGGGGTGCCCAACTTTTTGGTGTCTCTGGGCCACACTGAAAGAAGAAGAGTTGTCTTGGGCCACATATTAAATGCATTGCGACACATAATTACAAAAAAAATTTCATAATGTTTCAAGTAAATTTATGACTTTGTGTTGGGTTGCATTCATAGCCATCCTGAGCCGCATGCGGCCCACAGGGGTCAGGTTGGACACCCCTGCTAAGCCTGGGATTTAGTTAACAATAATGGGCCAATATTGGTTCATTAATTGTAAAGAAAAAAACAACCAGACTCATGTAAGGTGTTATCCATACAGGAAACTGGGAGAGAGCTACATGGGAACTCTGTACGACCTTGCAATTTTTCTGCAAATCTACAACTCTTGTAAAAAAATAAAGTTTTGTTTAAAAAAACAAAACAAAAACCTCAGGCCCTGGCTGGGTAGCTCAGCTGGTTCGAGAATTGTCCTGATATGCCCAGGTTCAATCCCCAGTCAGAGCACATACAAGAATCAACCCATCGATGCAGAAATAAATGGAAAAACAAATTGATATTTGTCTCTCTCGCCCTTCCTCTCCATCTAAAATCAATCAATAAAAAAAGTATTTTAAAAACCTTATTCTCCAAAGCCACATATATATTCCAGAAGACTTTGCAGACTTAGAAACTTCCAGAAATGACTGACATACTACACATAAGATCAGGGCCCAGGTTGGACCAAAGTAGTAATTGTTGTTGATTAAAGTTTAGTGCAGAGGTTCCAAAATTGTGCACTGGAGTGTTTGTGTGTCTCTAGATCTTATGAGATTATGGATATAGAGCTATAGGTAGATGTAGATAGATGGAGGTATAGATACGGATGTGGATATAGATATATAGATATAGATACAATCAATGGTTCCTGATGCTCTTGTTTTTCAGATAAAGCATGACTGACAAAAAGTTGTGTGTCACATACTTTTTAACTTTGTTATCTGCATCTTTGGGAATCAAACTGCCAGTGCTGCTGACCCAGGCCCCTCTGGCCACCTCCTAAGAGCTGTTGAATTGCAGTCAAACCGCCTGGGTTCCTGAACGCAGCCTTGTAGGCTGGGCCCATCTTTGTACTCCATTAGTTCTCGGGCACATCAACTGTGTTCTGGTACTAAACACCCCATTCTAAGTTGTGCCTTGTTGAGGGGCATGGCTGGTGCAGCCTCGATGCAGCTTTCACTGGGTGGCTTTTCTCCATTATCCGCCCTGCCCTAGCCAGATTCAGAAGAGCACGTTTTAGGAAGAAACCAATGCCCTTTGTCAAGATTATTCAGCTTCCTATCACTCTCATCCCTTTTCTCCAGGTGGAGATCTGAAGGGTCCCAGGAGGGGGGGGGGGGCTTCTCGTCCAAGTTGGTGTAGCTAGGCAGAAAGCCAGTAGCTGAGCAGAGGGAGAAAGATGCTCACAAAAGCTGCTTTCCAGAGCGCCATCCCAACCACATCACTTGTTTAGATAACCACACCTCTTTTTCAGATAACAACGTAACAAGGCTGGTCAACACGAATCTAACTATTTGTTTATCCAATGAAACCAGCAGAGGCTGGATACATTCAGTCACAGAGGCCAGTGGACTCCAGGAGAGGGAAATTTCTTTCCCCCTGGACTGGGAGAGTTGGCCCTATGACAGAACTCAAGCTTTCCTGAATTCAGAGCCACATTTCATTTTTTAGCCACAGGTTATCCTGCAGCAGCGGGCAGCAAAGCGTCCCTGAGGAAGACGGTTAGGGCCTGAGGATGGTTCAATGGGAGAGTAACTTATTGTTTTCACAGTGCGATGATAATGTAATACTTAGTAAAAATAGTTCTCCCTCTCTGCCATGGTGTTTCTGGGGTACCCCCATAAATCCCTTCTCTTACTGGGCTTCAGGGACTTACTGACTAGTCCTTCTGTGGATCGGAATCTAGAAAAGGCAATTCCTCCTTTGACTGGAGCTTTTTCAAATGCCTTTGCAAGGAATATGAATTTGCCAGCCATTTTCCTGGGGAGAGGCATCTACATCAATTACGAGGCCTGGTACCCAGATCATCAAGAGGAAGAAAGGGCTGAACAATCACCCAGGCCCCTTTGCTTGTGAGGGGCTCCCTGCAGGTGAATAGGAAAAGAGATGAAGGCCAGGAGAAGGGGACTGAGCCCAAGATTCCCAGCCAGGGCCTCCCTCTTAGGACTATCTCACTAACTGACAACAGGGGCCGCACGCTGGACCCACTCCTCGCCCTTCCCGTGACGGGGCAAGCAAGAGGCAGACACCAATCCCTAAAGCCAGAATCAGCCTTTTGGAAGCCTTGTCTTTTTCTAATGTGATGCAAGAAAATGAAGGAAAACCAGTAGATTCCAGGGACGTAGTGAGGTTTAGGCCATGGCACAAGGCCACACAGCCTCCGAACGATTGAGCTATATCTCCAGCACAGTTTGATCTGGCTGCAACGCCCAGGTTCCTTCTACTTGAGAGCTGAGCCTCTCACCTGGGGTGTGGAAGCTAAGGCTACAAAAGGGAGAGAAATGGAAGCCCAGTGTTGAACAGACAGGAGCATATAAACTCCTGAACATTGTCGACACGAAGCAGCTGGGACCTCGTTTCAGTATAGTCACACCATGTCACCAAGCCGGAATCCACACTTGAAACCTCTAGGGCACTTGCTGTAGGAGCCACTGTGATGCAGGAAGGAAAAAAGACATGGGAATTCAGCTCATTTACCCAAGTCACTAACATATCAAAGGAAAAGCTCTCATTAGTCCACTTAGGTGGTTTAGGGCTGAAGGACATGCCCAGAGTCCCTAAATAGAAATAAACAGCAGTCATCAGAGCAGTGTGGCCAGGCCCTTTCTGGCCAGAAGGTCACTTCGGGCTCCAGGAATCACTTGTTCAGCTCTGGTATCCAAACAGCCAAAGTGAATCATTCCCTTCAGAGGGTGAAAAACATGCACCTCTCCTGGAGTATCAGTCTGACAGTATAAAATGTCTTAGTCACTTGGAATCAGGCCAAAGCAAATTCCTAGTGCTGACCCACACAGGCCTCTGCGCTGGCTGGGAAGGGAGAGAGGGAAATCCCAGAACAACTGTGAGAGCAGCCTGTGGGCTGGTGCTGTGGCCCTCCCCTCCCCGGGGCAGGGCAGCTCCGGGTGGGACAGGATCTGAGGAAAGCTGTGGGCAATGGGTCGGTCTGGCCAGCCTCTCTGTTTGGTTCCTGACCTAAGCTGGGCTGAGGCTTACATAACAGTTTGGCAGGGGGTACGGCTGGGCAGGAGCAGCTTATAATCGTCTTTGACTTCTCTGTTTGCTCAGCAGCTTTCCTGCGGTTGGGGAGGCAGTGGCGCAGGAGTCTGCCACACTACCATCTCCTGTTCCTTCTGTAGAGCAGACAGCCCCAAGCAGACCCCCACAGCCAGCGAACAAGCAACTAGGGCATGGGTCCTCTCTGGGGCAGAGCTCTGCCGGAGCCCAGTCCTGGCCTAAGAAGGCCAGAGACTGACCTAAAGTCAGGCCCTCATCAGGTGCACATGAGCCCAGTGGGCTGGTGAGGAGCTGGGGGTCCTGGTTGTTGGCAGGTCCGGCCGTTGTTCGCTCTCTTGGCTGTGAGGGCTATAGGGTACCCCTATGATGATGCTGGTCACTGTGTCCACCCAGAAAGGCCATTCTTTGGGCCTTGTGGTTTGCTAACAAATGTCTCTCTCCGTGCCATCACCTCCGTGTAGGTACCAGGCTGATCATGCTGGCATCCTGGGCGTGAGGGAGCAACCAGTCTAGACAGGCACATTTCACTTGATAAAAACATGAGCTTCCAGCCTTGTCTGATCCTTCTTTGCCGGAGCTGAGTAGCAACTGTTCCCTTTAGAACGAGTACATTCTCTTCACTGGCTGTAGTCTCCACTAGTCCCTATTGCCTTTCACCCGAAGGCCTCTTTGTTTACTTATTCCACCTTGCTGGCTCCTGAAGACATTTTTAGGGTAAATTTTCAGCTTGATTTTAATTGTAATCACTCAATATCACAGTCATTGGTTTACCTCTCTGATTCTCCCAATGGACTGCGTGTTCCTTGAGCAAGGGTCCAAATTGAGTATTGATTTACTCATTCAACAAATTGCCTATGGAGTTGTCACCTCAGACAGAGTGCCCAGTGCTAGTCATTTTGTTAGGAATACGGCCGGCATTCACCATGGGGCTCCCCATGCCTGGCTTGGCACATGCTCTACATATGTGTTTAGATTAAATAAATAGATGACTGCTTCTTCCTAGTGCAGCCTGTTGATCTTGGCAGTGTGGATCTGTCACCAAATCTGCCCAAGCCCCAACCTTGTGAGCAGGCTTACTGATTGGGTGGATACACCTTGTCTGAGAAGTAATTTGCATGAACTTGTACAATGTTGATGTGCTCAGATATTTCCCTCTATTCAGACATTTCTAATCCTCAGCTTGCACGTCTGGCCTCATTTTTGCCACTCCCAGCCCTCTTCAGCCATGCCAAACAGCTTGTATGACATCCCTGTATGCACCTCACCCCTGGGACCTCCCTGCCCTTGCTCATACAGTCCTCTTGGTCCTGAATGCCCTTAATCTTGTCCTTTGCTTTGCCTTTTTATCACCCCTCCTGGCCAGCTTCCAGTCAACTCATAAGACTCAGCTCACATGTCACCTTTCCCCTGGACTCTCCTGGTCCCTCCAGGCTGGGGTAGGGGCCTCTGCTCATTCTACGCGCAGGTCTTCTATGAGACTGTCTTGGCTCCCATGCCAAAAGCCCCCTGAGGGCAGGGGCTGTCCCTTCTCATCTCTGACTTCTCAAGAGCACCTGCATAACAAGAAGATTACATGGGGAAGGAGAACAATTCTTGCCTGGCCCAGGGCCTGTTCCAGCAGCACCCACCACCTCAGTGCCCATATCCCCCCAACTCTGATACCTCCTATAAGTCCACATTGCTGGCTGGACTCTGGCTTTGTACAGAGTCTAGCTCTCTGTTGACATAGTGTGTTCCTTCCCCACTATAATCACTACCCCTGCTCTGTGTGTTTTCTCAAGCCTTCAGTGTTTGAGTACATGAAATTCTTTTGCTCCTCGTATGAAAACAATGCCATCTGTTCACTAGATGGAAATTTCATCTAGGAAAAAAAAAACCCAGGTTTTTGTTGCAAAACAGCCCCAAAAATACCTCAGTGGGATCCTGGGTGGGAGGCAGATAAAGTTATGAGGGCTCGTAGTTGTGTGTGATTCCCCCCATTTTCTTTGATCTTAGATTGAGAACTTTTCTCTCAGATGCATTTCAGTGGGACCCCTGCCCCAATGAAAATAACCTTGTCCTGAAACCTCCATCTAGTGGCCCCGAGGGGGACGAGAGTCTCTAGAAAGTCACAGTTCAGTCCTCTGTATCAAACACTCACAAAGCATTTTGTGCCTAGTGTGTACATACCTGCTGACAGGCACCGTGGGTCACAGAGACCCACAGACAGTCATGAGTCTTACCTTACGGGCCAGAAGGGGAGGAGGCATGTGTGCGAACCACGGCAACAAGAGGCAAACTGGAAGAAGTGGTGTGATCAGGGTCAAGCCAATTGCTCTGGGAAAGCCGGCAAGGGGGAGGCGGGTAATTCTGATAATGTCGCCCCCTCTGCTTAAGATCATTCAGTGGTTCTCCATTATTTTAAAGGTAAAGTCCAGATGCCTTAATAAGGCTCCATTGGAGGCCTTCTGTGGCCTGGGTCTTGGCTGTTGCCCACCTCACTTTGTATCCCTGGTACCTCCCCTCACCCATGCCCAGTGGTCCAGCCCCAGGGACCTACTCTTGCCCAGATGAAGCCCGCTTCTTTACCTCTCTTTGTATCTGCTGTTCTCTTTGCCTGGAACGCCATCTTCTTGTTCCACCCCAACTATTAGATTCAACTGAGGTGTCAGGTCCTGAGAAAACCTCGCAGATGGAATTATGTACCGTATCTCCTTAGCCTCCTGTGCACACCTCACTTTCCTGCATCATCACTGTCTTCTCCGCTAGACAGTGAGCTTCCTGGGGACAAGGACTGATTTCCATCTCTATAAGCCTCAGAAAATAATGAAATACAAGGAACCTAGCAGATATGCAGTGTATATCTGTTAAACATTAAAATCGTGATATATAGGTGACAATCGGGGAACTCTTTATGTAGGAGGTGGCATAATTCTGAAAAATTAATTTTACTGTAATTCACAAAGACAGGAAAAGGATATTTCAAATTGAAAAATAACGTATCTGGATATGTTTCAAAGGGCCCAATAAATGTGTATTGCTGGTTTGGCAGAATCTTATAAAGCTAACCCTACCCTATGATCTAGCAATTTCACTCTGAAGTATTCACCTGAGAAACAAAAAGACATGCCCACAGGAAGACTTGCACAAGAATGTTTGGGGCAGCTTTATCCAGAGTAGCCCCAAACGGGAAAAAAAAACCCAAATATCCACAAGAGAATGGATCAACAAATTGTGGAATATTCACGCATGGAATATTACACAATAATCAAAAGGAACAGACTACTAACACATAGAATGACGTGAATACGTCTCTAAAACATGTCAAGTTTAAAAATCTGGCAGATACAGAAAGAGTACCTACCAAATGGTCCCATTTATAATGAAGTTCAAGAACAGATCGCTCAACTTTAACTCAATCAAAATCATTTCTTGAGTACCAACTATGTCCCTGGCACTCTCTCGGGTACTGCTCTGGTAGCAGCCCAGGTGGATTAGGGGACAGATGAGAGGACAAAACAAGCAAAGATCCCAGCCCTTGTGATGCGCGCATTCCTCTAGGTCAGCTTGCTGGGTTCAGTGCGGAAGGACAAGCTGACATTCATCCCCGCTGAAGCTGCTGACCTCCTTCAAGTGCGTGTCAATGTCAGCACTGGTGGGCACTCACAAGGCTTAAGCAGGTGATCTGGACCGCATTGGAATTTGTTTAACAGCAGCACTTTGAAACATTCCAATGATGTTTGCCTGGCCTGGTGATAAGCAGATGCTCAGCACAGGGGGTGGAGCACAAGCCTTGCTTTTGTCTCAGAACAGACTTCAGAGACTGCGGGAGAGAGTGCTCTGGAAAGCGGCCCCCTCCCTGGGGCAGACTCTGTGCTGGGCACAGAATGTAGACCCCATATCAGAGGGGCCAAGCAAAGGAGGTCCACACGCCAGGCCTGATGGCAGAAAAGATAGAGAGGTTGGCTGGTCCCTTGGTAGTTCTCACCAGCAGCCAAAACCAGGCATCTAAAACAGTCATTAGGCAAGGTGTTTTATGAAGCAGAAAGGTTGTTGTAGAAAAACCAAAATTGCCCCAACATAGTCTGAAGAAGCTACTAGGACGTGGCCATTTTTCTTAAATGTATTCGTTTAGATGGGGATGATACAGGAAATTTTGTGACACTTGGGCTACAGTGTGTGTCACTTAAGGAAGTTGTTATGCTCCTAATTTGACAAGTGATGAGTGGCACAGAAGCCAACAGTGCTAATCTGGTCTCAGGCAACAGAGGGGACGTGCCTCTGCTGACTTGTCCCAGGCCGGCCCACACTGGCTGTCCAGGCACTGTGCTCAGGTCTTCTCTGCCAAGGCTCATCAGCCTCCTCTCTCTGTTTAATAACGCCACCCTGGGGCCAGCCCTGACGCCTGGGACTAGGACGGAGTGGGTGGGTCACGGCACCCACAACTCACGTGTAATTCCTGACCTCTCTATAAGTTATATTCTCTAGTGAAGGTTAACACCGAAGGGAAAAATAAACGCACGCAGGGCACCTTGGGGAGACCAGGGAATGCAATGGCGCTGACCGTGTGTCAGGTGGGCTGTTGGTGTTCTCACGTCAGTTCTCCACGCAACACCACATTGCCCACTCCCTCACCCCTGCACAGTGGCGAAACCTGAAGAGATAAGATTTTTATGGCTATCTTGAAGGGATGAGACCATAAAGTTTAAACTTTCACAATTTTGGCTTATTTGTATTTTCTAAATATTCTACAATAAATATTAAATTTTATAATAGGAAACACGTTATTTCAAAAAGAAAGTAAACAAACATATCTTTAAAAGTTAAACTTAAAAAAAATACTATCAATTCATGATGCCAAACTTTAATAGGGGCAGTCTTGATTGCATTTATTTTTGTTCTGGCAATGTGGACTTTTATAATTTGTTTTCCCATCTACAAAGGAGCTGAATATTCCTCTCAATCCTTCCATCTTTCAAATTATAGCGAAAAAAAGAGAATAATACAAGTAAATACACGCCCCTGTTTTGCCATTAACCAGCTATGTAACTTTGGGAAAAGCATTTCTCACTTGTGTAAACCAAAATTCCCAAGGAGGTGCAGAGAGGAGAGACTTTATTCAGGTGAAACAGTTTGCAAACTGGGGGAATGGCAGCCTCCAGTAGAAAACAAAAGTCCACTCCACTGAGACAAAGGGGAGGCTGCTTTTTATAGAAAAAGTCCCCACCCAGGTTTCCAAATGGTCCATTTTATACAAGTAAGGTTTCCAAATTCATGCAGTTCTGATTGGCCTGAATCAAGCAAAGCAGTTCTGATTGGCTGGTATAGATACAAATGAGGATATAATTGTGCAGTCCAGATGGGATGGGACAGGTCTTAGTCCACCGGTGGAAAGACAAAACAGGGCTTCCCTGTGGTGGTTGTCTCAGACGGAGTAAACAGGCCGGGTCTAGTGCGGATAGCTGAGTTCAGTCATAGGCTCGTCTCTGTGTACAGGGTACATGAGGCATGCCTGTCAGCAGATGTCCCTAGATTCTTATTATTTTAAAATTTGGGGCCTTGATTAACCATGGAGAGCCCATTTCAGCAGATGAATTTCTTCTCCAGATTCACATCAAATGACTCTTTCTTCTCGGGGTCCACATTCGCAAAAGGAATTAGTCTCCATATTCTAACCCGCTATTCCCTAGGCAGAACTCTGGGAGGCTGAGACCACAAGCAGGCTGGGGCAGCTCTACAGCCATCTGATCTGATGGGTAAGTGCACTCCAGATACATCATACCTGGTGTTATGAGAAGTTCCAGAGCTTGTAGGACATTCACATACATGGGGCTTCATTGAATTGCTTTACTTTCTTTCCTCCAACGAACACATATTTTTCTGGTCCCCAACAACAAACAGAAGATAAGGCAGCAAGGAAGACAATAAAACCCAAAGAAAGCAAGGAAAGGGCATATGCAGTCATGAAAGGAGGAGCAAAGGGAATTTGAAATCTGGAGGCCAGATGGAAAGCAGAAAAGGAACCATGTACGGGAAGTCAACTTGGTAAACTAAAGGGCACAATATATCTGTTTGCCTGTATTAATATTAGGACGAGATCCTCAGCTCAACTTTCTTAAAGAAAGTCTGGCAACTGGTGGGTCTTCAGGGAGCCTGTGTTATGAAACCTATCTTCAAACTGAGAGTTATTCCTTGTCCCAAAGTCAGTGCCCTTTCCCAGTCCTAACACATGGGTTAGCTTGGACTCTTTCTGGAAAGTGACTTCCTGGAAGAAGTACTAGAGTTGATTAGAAGTCCTGGGTGTGAGTCTTAACTCTGCTAATTATAGACAGATCATTTATAGGCAGCGACTCAGTTTCCTTCTCTGTAGATGGGAGGCTTAACCCCACCCTGCCTGCCTCCCTAAGTGACTATAGTGGGGGCTGAGAATCCACTGAATGTGGGTGAAGGTTGTGCCCCTAAAGCCAGGGCTGGCATTTTCCCATGTTTTGTCTGCAATGCTGTGCTCAGGGCAGGCATGTTTACAGGTCATGTGACAAGCAGCCTGATTAATAATAGAGGGGGTACTGCTGTCTACATCTGTCATCAAGAGCTCAGGTTGCAAAACACTGATCTTGTTTCAGTAGCCGTTTCTTTAAGTCCCAATAAACAGGGACTTAAAGCTTCCATTCCCTGCATTTCCTTGGACACTCACCAGGCCCGAGCCTCATACCCACCAGCATATGCAGCCCTCTGAGGAACCTTTGCCAGCTGCTGCCAATGTCACTGGGGCTGTCCTTTTTCTGCTCCGCATTCATGAATACAGCAATCAAAGGGGCTTCTTGTGCTTGATGACTTTTCCCAGCACCCAGCACTTGGGAGTACGTGCACCAGGAAGGGCCGTTCGGGGTCTTGAGTGCTAAGAGTTTAGTAATTGGGACACTCGTGCTTCTTCTTTGGCACTGGTGGCTCAGGAAGTAAGACCTGCTGGCACAGGGGGTTAGAGCAGAGGACTGGGGGTCACCCTGACCCCTGCTCCTGGGGTCATCAACTCCTTGTCCATGATCATCAGACTTGGCATTTGCATGTAAATGAGCCAAGGGAAGAGAGTGTTTCTAAGCTTTTACGGGTCTTTCATTCTCTTCTTTTCTTTAAAAAATTGAACCAGAAACTCCAGTCTTTTCAGCCTTCTTCCTCTCCCTGGAGTCCCGCTGGTGCATATTACCACTAATGGGGCTGAGGGCCCTGCCAACTCAAAATGAGGAACAGGTCAGCACTGCCTCGGTGGCCTAATGAGAAGCCCTGAATGGAAATGAGAATCAAACATGCATTGAAAATCTTCAGTTCCCAGCCACTCATCCCTTCCCTGTCCCTTGCCATCTCAGGGTCCAGAGCTCAGTGCCAGCAGAAGGTGACCTGCCAAACTGATACCCCGTGTAGCTCAAATAGGACCCAGAAGCACACTCTGAACTTGTTTGTTCTCTGCTCAGCTGCTGCCAAAGCAGGGGCTGAAATGCGGGGGCAAGTGAAAATGGGAACAGGGTTCACATGACTGAGCAGAATGAAAAATCTGGGGGATAGGGAGCAGGAAGTCAGACACAGGGCGGGGGCCTGAAAACCCATCATCAGGAATTTCAGTCCTTTCAACAGGGATCGGAAACTTTTATCGGCATCTTTGGTGGAAAAAGAATAGGGGAGAGGGTGTAGCAAAGGAAACATGGTCCCAGGCCTGGGGCTAAGGCAAGGGACCTGCAGGAACATAAGTTTCTCTCTGAGCCTCGGTTCTCAAGGCTGTGTAATAGGGTGGGAACACATGCTTAACTGCTACCCATCATGAGGACTTCTCGAGACACTCTCTGTGGAAGGGCTTTGTCAACTAGTGGCCCATCAAATGTGAGGTGTTGTTAGGTGATTCAAGGTTTTTACAGGCAAATGCATTAATTAGAAATCTAGGTGGTGGTGGGAAAATGGAGACACAACTCTACTCGAATAACAGTAAAAAATTTTTTTTCTAAAAAAAAAAAAAGAAATCTGGGGGTGGTAAAGCCAGCTAAGCAGCTAAGGGATGGGCTAGGCAGGCATGAGAGTAGGGAGCCCCCCAAATTGTGAGGCTAGAGTTCATCAAATCAACACTCAATATTAAAAGGCAGGTTGGTCAGGCCAAACTGAGTGCAGCAACTCAACAGCAGCCAAAGCAATACCCATGCCTTTAAAGAGCTTCCTGGCAAAGGCACATGGCTAGCATGACGGCCAGCAGAGTGGAACATGGACAGTGCTTTTCCAGAACTGCCCAGGGGGAGTTGAGGAGACATTCCTATGTGGAGATGGGCCCTCAGGGCTTTGCTCCCGCAGGCCACACAGCTGCTTCTCTGCCTTGGCTTCGTGTTCACCAAACCCCCTTCTGATCAGTTCCTGACCTGCATGGACATTCTCACCAGGGACAAATGTGCAGATCAGAGAACTTGAAGGCAAGTGCATTTTTGTCTTATTGTAACTGTCTATACATCAGTGTCCTATGATTTTGATTCACGTAAATCACTTTCCTCTGGATGCAGGTCATGGGAGTCATGATTGAATTCTCAGGCCTGGGAGGCTGAGGGAGGGCTAAAGCTCAAAATGGTAAAATTCTCAAGGGTCTGCTGCCTTGGATTATTTCTGGGCACCCACTTGGCATCTCCTGGACTGTATACTACTTTCCTCTAAATGACAACACCTTTGAAAGTCTACAAAGCTGACCTGGACCAAGGCTAAGGCTGAAAGAACGGAAAGGGAGAGCAGGGCTTCAGAAAGGCCTTGTTGATAACATAGATGTGAGTGGGGCAAAGAAGCAAAAGAAGCCGGGCACCAAGGAGGTCCCCAAGTGTTAAGAGTAGTGATTGGGGTGGGGTGACGGAAGAGAGCCCCTACTGACAATACCGTAAGGAATGTACGGTTGGTACAAGGTTAGCAAAGGCATGCAGAGGCTGCTTTTTCCCCTCCAGGAGTTGTCCCTAATTAGAGTGGGCTTTCTCTCCTTCTGAGAATGGTCAAAACCTCAGAGCTGCTCTTGACCCCAAACACCCCAGCAACCATGCGAATAGGCCAGAGCTAGTGCATGAGAGGTCCTTTCGGAACTGGTAGGTTAAGTAGTTACTTACCAAACATCCATTGGTTAATTGTTGGTAATAACCTTGGACAAACTAGTTTAGACAAATTCTTGACTCAATAAAACAAAGTAGTTGACCTCCTCTGATATCTAATCTCCAATAAGGACTACGGTAAAATATGGAAACTTATGTTCCCCAGGCATGCTGTGTCTGACCATATTTCCTGCCTATCCGTGGAGAAGAGAAAATGTTGATGCAAGCCTAAGCTTATCTGGATAGAAGAGCAGATTTCCAGGTAACCCAGGGGGAGGTCTGATCTTGATATAATGTTTCCAAACTGCTGCTTAGTTCCTGTAAACTCGCCGGTTATCTTAGAAGATGTTTTTATTGTATGTGCTTGTTTCTTTCCACCTGGTCAGCCTTGAAGTTGAACCCAATTTTCTTTTGCCACTTTCATTCTTAGCTGACTGTTGAACAGGTCAAGACTGTGGGAGACTTTTAGTTAGGGGAACTTGGATTGTTCTCTCCTAGGAGCTGGACCCCCCCCACACTGTGCACTGCTGCCAGTGGAGACCGCCACCCCTCCTCCTTCCTCTAGTGACACTGCAGAACACTGGTGATCCACGGTGCAATAGCCTCAGATCTTGTGCCATGGAATTTAAATCTCTCAAGGAGATTATTGGAGAATGGAGCGGCTGAGTCACTGGACTCTAACTCAGTGGAGATTTTGTGAAATTTGGGACATATCTTCCTTTGGTTAGCAACACCTAAAGCCATTCTAACCAAGGCAGCTTGAGTGATGTGCCTACCACTCAAACTTATGAAACGTATGTGCCTTGAAAGCCACCACTGGGCTAGTGTCCTGTGTGGGCCTGCAGACCCTTGGGGAACCTACTGAAAATACCCTGAGGAGCACTGGGCAGGAGGATACATCTTAATTTCAGGCAAATCAGATTCTGTTCAAGTGGGTTCAGTGACCCAGAGTGTTAAAATCCACATCTAGCGGCTTTTGTGAGGGGCACCCTCGGGAAGGCTGCTGTGGGCCAGGGCCCTACAGTAGTAAACTTGGCAAGAATGAATATGGGTTTGGGGAAAGGGCTAGAAGGGTGTTGAGGTCTCGAGAAGGCCCTATCAATGAATGAATGAGTGAGTGAGTGAGTGAATGAATGATTCCTGTGACATAAGACACCTTCTTCCTGCGTAAGAGATTCTCCTTAGTGAAATAAAACTAGTCAAAACAGATAAATAGAAGTAGACTTTCACAGACACTGTGAGTCCATGGCCAGAAAATGCTGAGTAATATTAAAACTGAACACTGACGCTGGAGAATCACAGCCTTGGGCACATGAAGCGTGTAACGTCAGTCAACCTTTTACTTCCTGGAATAGGTATAATTAGAAGCTTCCAATCCTCTCTTAAAAGAAAACAGAACAGAATGAGAAGCATGCCAGGTTCTTAGCAGTTTGCAAATCCCAAATCGAGAGAGGAACAGCTTTCATTTCTCAAGTGTCTTCTCTGTCCTGGGCACATACATAGGGTCAAGGTGATCGCCATCCATACTTGCTAATCCTCACAGCAACGCTGCAAGGCAGATGTTGGTGTCTGTTTCACTGATGAGGAAAAGGATGTTCTCGGGGGCCACAGAATAAGTAAATGACAGAGCCAGGGCGGACCCAGATCAGTCTGACTATAAAGCCCTCACCTTCTCTCTCTCAGCCCTTTGTTAGAAGAGCTCTCGCTGCCCTTGTTGTACTTAAGTCTAATATTTGCCAAATGTTTAGAACTTTGAAACCCATCCGCTCGGCCACAGCAGCAGTCACTCATACAAGTCACAGATGTCTATTCCAACAACAAAATCAAATCAACGAAGCAATGCTGCTTACCTCAGCACTGCTGTTTTGGGTGATCACTGTGTTCTTTTAAGGTACTTCCATGGCTCCTGCTGCCAACGACTGGGGCCCTCATCATTGTCTATGATCCGAGGATCCTCTACTCTCTCTGACCCCAGGTCCCTGTCCATCCAACAAGCCTCTCTACACATCCATGCCCCCTCACTGGGCCAAGTCAGAACTCCTAGATCAGCTGACGCTGCATACAAATCCCAGGACTGTGCTATGGGGACCATCTCCCTGGACACCTCCTCTGCAGTGGGCCCCTGCTTCTCACCATTACGTGTTAACTGAGGTCATCTCTGACTGAGCTATAACCTCCCAAGCTAGACCTGAGGAAGCAGGTCATGGCTAACCCCAATGCACTTGACTGTTTCTATGTACCCAAGGGGATTCAACCTCAAGGACACTGCGGGGACTCTTGCTTCAGAATCCCTGGACCCGCTCTGTGCCCAGTGTCCAGTGACTGGATGAGGGTTTCTCTTTCCTTGGGGTGAGAACTCCAGGTCATTCCCTGCTTCTCCCAGTACCATGGCTTGGAGTAAAACCCTAAGATCAGACCTCCAAGCTCTGCTCTTGATATGTGAAAGGAAACTTTGGAAACTTAAAAAATCCTTTATCTTTCCACAAATTCTGGCTTGCAAAAAGATTTCTTCTCCATGCATCAGCTGAGTCCAATCTGAAACTGAAAACTGGGCAATGATCCCCTTGTTCTAGGCCATTGCTACTCAGCACAGGTGCCTGTCCCTCATTGGGACAGGCCTAGAACAAGTGTTTACTAATTTGTGACAATTAAGTGCAGGAATTGACAGTGTTTAGAAACTTTTATAGAAATTTGCAGAAAAATTTTATGTTGTTGAATTTAATAAAAGTATTGTGCCTTTTACATTTATCTTTGTTCTTAATTTGATTTTTTTCTAGCAACTCATGCTTTCATTGCATTTCACAAAATGATGGATAAGGAAAAATTTAAATACGACCCTTTACCAAGAAAAGTTTGAGAAGCACTATTCTAGGCTAAATCTGAACTTCCCCCTTAAGGAATGGTATGCTAGTGTCTAAAAGGATGGGGAGGCCATAGAAAATGAGGAACTAAGTATTTCCTAAACCAAAAACATACTGTTTTACCATTTCAGAAAAAAGACCTTCATTATTACCTATTACATTAATTCCCTTGAAAAATGAAAATGTACCTTCCATTTTAAGGGGAAAATAGATTAAATTGTGTGTAGTCAACAAGGTATTTCAACCAGATATACCTCCCCATTGGCTTATCTCAGTTGGGCTAGAACTAAATCCTAATGGATATAAGACTCTTGGAGAACAGTACATTGTGGGACTCTAACCCAATGCCTGCAAGACACCCATCGTTAGGTACATTAACGGGTTCAGGTTCAAGGCAGTGAAATGGGTCTCTACATTACAGTGGCTTAAACAAGATACAGTTCACTTCTTTTCCATATTTTGGTCCAGAAGTTGGTTGTCCTCCATCTTCAACACATGATTCCCTTTCCGGATCCAAAGGAATGGATCCACCTCTCACTCTGTCCAGGTACTGGGAGAGTGCATACCCAATGAATTCCTTTAAGGAAAAGACAAGTCTTCAGCTAAATAGTCAGTTGCCCAGTTAAAATTCTATTTCTATTAATGGTGGAGGAAAGAGATAAATAAGCAATCCCAGAGGCAACCACACAATGTTTCTCTCTCTGTCTCTGTCTCTGTCTCTTCCCCACCCCCACATCCCTCCCTCCCCTCCCTTTCTCCTTTCCTCTCTCTCTAGAATGAATAAGCATATCCTCAGGTGAAGATTTAAAATTATATATATTTTCTACATGCCAAAAAGAATTGTTAAATATTGGCTATGTCTTGTATGTATTGAACCACTCACAAGTCCTATGAAAATATTTGCCAGATGATAGGGCTATTCTGGCAGGGGCTCAGCCTATTGAAGAGATGAGACATGCAATTATAATATTCTAACAATGAAGAGTCAAAAAAGTTAAATTTGGAGACACTTTTGGGGAGGCTTGTGCAACCAAGGTACAAATCCAAGAAGTCGACACTGAAGAGTCAGAAAAACTGAAAATGGAAAATAAACATCACAGAAATGTGGTATTTCAAGATTGTGAAAAAGAGCAAGATGACAAAACAAAAGATCCAACCAACGATATTAAAACCCCCGATACCGAAACTAAGGAGAGTTGTTAATTAAATATAATGTGTCCACTACACCGTACTCGCAAAGTGTAAAACAGACGGTGGCAGTTTGACGAAATGAGTCCGCGCTGGAAGAGCTGAAGTGTCTCACACCATTTAGACAGTCCCCGTGTCTCCAAGACAAGACGCCTAAACTGCCAGATGTGTTAAAAGACCATTATCCGTGTGTGTCTTCACTGGAACAGGTAACAGAGTTGGGACATGAAACGGATGGCTTCCTATGCTGTCCTAATGCAGCTTTGCGCTGGATGCATCTGGGAACTCGAACAGCAGAAGAGGAAGAAAGGAATGGGCATTTTGCGTGTTTGTTCTGGCGTTGTACGTGGGTCAGGAGTCGGCCAAACGCCTAAGAATTCATGGTGGTAGCCCGTTCACTGACATCCCCGCGGCCGCAGGTGCTGCGCTCGGGGTGTCTGCACATCGAGTCCCACGCTATCTGTCTCCGCAGACTGAGAGTCTGTCTGAGACAGGCGGATTCTGCCAACCACTTTATTACGTTCCTTGAATGCAGTTAATAAATATCATCCTAGTTCCAGGGGTACTTTCTGAAATAACTAATGCTTAAGCTTGTTTGTAATATGAAAACCTCACTGTTAAATCACGTCCTTGGAAACATGATAGGTATACATACTGCAAACAGTTCACTTGTCCCACACACACAAGACCCACCAACAAAACTGTTCATATCCTCGAACTGATACTTAAGTGGCAAGTGTTCTCTGCCAGCTCTGTGGTTTCAAACAGGCAATTGGTCATTGTAAGAGATGAGACCATTTAAAAACTGTGTGTAACAGGAATACGGCTGAAAATCACAGACATAGTCTTTATGTTCATATATTCCGTTGGTATAATAGCACCTATCTTCTATTCATGGTCTTATCATGTTCTGGAGAGTAAGGTTGTTATTCTAATTTTAAACCCTGTACCTTATCTGTATATAATAAATTAAAATATCTACATAAAAAATAAACAATCTACCACACTACAGAATCTTACCAGGCTGAAAATTTTTACAAACTTTGAGCTTTTCTGAACTTGTAAACACCTCGTCACGCATGATTTTACACCAAGAAACCTAAATAATAATCATCCTTCAAGAGCTTGCCAAGTGAAACACAAATTTGTATTGCACTTGTAATTTTCCAGCTTTTCTTGAAAATTTTCCCCCAAATATTTTGCTAGTATTGTGGTCATAAAATAAATAGCAAAGTTGATTCATTAAAAAAATAAAATCTATAATTTACCGAAACTGACTCAAAAATATATATAAAACTTGAGCACAAATGACCGCCAAATGATTTCATAGTGGAATTTCAACTTAAGTAATTAAACTATGTATGTACTTAAAAAAAAACAGAAATATATATAAAACTTGAGCAAGTGTTAGCCAATAAAGAAATTCAATCTCAAATTAAAAAAATATCTCCCTACAGAGAAAACCCACCCAAGATACTCCACTGGGAAGTTCTACCAAATGTCCAGGTAGGAAATAATGCCAGTCCTACGTAAAGCGCTCACTCCAGAGAGTGAGCTACAGACAGACAATGTAGGGAAAGGCATCCGAGGCAGGAACCGCATGTGCAGAAGACAGGGCTGGGAAGTCAGGCAGAAGTAAGCCTTTTAAAGCCATGCTGAGGACAAAGAGGAATTTTATTTGTCCTATAAACAATTAGCTTCCAATTAGAAGGTTACAACAGACCTGCATTTACCTGTAACAGGGCCTGTGCTACTAGGTGATCCTGAGATACCACTTGATATTTATGCAGGAAAGAATGTATCTATAGAATAAGACTTAATACCAACATCAACTGAAGACCTTTTGCTAATATCCTAGGAACAAAGACACTCCAACAACCTCTACAAGTGCCTTTAAAATGTACCTTAATCACAAGTCTCTACAAGGATTTGTCTAAGCCTGAACCTGGGACGGCAGATACACTGAGTACAAGCTGGGCCTGTGATGTTTATGATAATAATAGCTAATATTTATTGAGTGCTCTGTGCCAGATACATTGCTAAGCACTTGACCTAAATGATCTCAACTAATCTTCACAATAATCCTGTGAAGCAGGTGCTATAATCTGTCTGCACTTTACTGGTGAGAAACAAGCCTGAAAGTGATCAAAAACCTTGTCCAAGGGCACCCTACAAATAAGTGGCAGAAGCAGAACTTGAACTTGTGTCTCTCTGACTGTAACACCCATGCTGTTAAACACGATACTGTCCTGCCCATGGCAGATGTCACTAAGTAATCATTGCACTTTTTTTTCACTAGCCCAGACTTGGCCTCCCAACTTCTTTGAGTGTTGTTCCCTAGGAAGCCAAAGTACATAGATCAGAGTCGGCCCATGAGACAGGACTGATTTGTGCACTTGGCCTACACCCTACTATCACCTTAGAGGCAGCCTCAGATTCTAATTTAGCTGTGTAAGTCTGAGCAATATCAAAAGCTGATCTGCCAACATAGATTGTGTTTTAAACACATTTACTTAGAGTTCTTACATTAGAAGACCTCTCTAGACTGCTTTTCCAAGCTGATCCACACTGGTTAGTTTGTTGGTGTGGGAAAACAAAAGAAGGTACCCAAGCTATCCACAAACTGTCAATATGAGTTTGCTGCCTCTGAAGAATGCTGTCAGTGAGAAAATTGCAGAGCTAATTCCAAAAAGAGACTACGGCTTTATGTTACACGCTCCATGTATCTGGGTTGTTTGAATTAACGTCAAAGCTACAAGTATTGTTGAGGACTCAGAGTTGATTTGGATTTTGGAAAAGATTAATATATTCCTAGATATTCCCTATAACACATTAAAGGCACCTCGTCATTCCATGCAAAGTGGTAAGAAGTATCCGTGTTAATTTATGGAGCTCCTCCAGGCAGACAGCTCCACCTCAGTGCAACTGCTCTCCCCTTTTCTCTAAACTGCACGGCAGTCACAGTTTGTCACCAAGTATTTATGATGCACAAATAGCGTGGTAGCTTGTGGTTCAGGAATGAAGAACAGTAAGTCCAGGGCTGGGAGGAGGGGAGAGATCTGACTGGACTGAGCAGGGGTCTGACGCCCTGTGAACAGAGGCAGCAACAGGAACATCCACCCAGTTTTGAGGCCGGTCCTGGAAAGACAGCTGGGTGCACGGCCATTTCTGCCTCGGAGGTGGAGCAGCGGGGGAGGTGGAGGGGAAGTCAGAGTCCAGCAGCCTGTGGCTACCAGGCAGGCAGAAGTGATACTAGAAGGTGTCCAACATAGGCTAGAAACTCACCTGCGGCTGAGAAGTGAGGGCCTGGGCCTGGTCCCAGGGAAGAATGATGACAGGACTTAAGGGAGGTTCCAGGCTAGTCTCTCACGGTTGTTTTCCCTAAAGGAGAAAATGACTAGGGAGAATCCAGCGACAGTTAGCTCAGGTCAAAATCTTAAACATAGGGACTGGGACAGTCTGTGGGGGACAGGTAGAGGAGACAAAGAGAAGCTCAAGCTGTTTAGAGATGACCTGAGCATGCAGGCCCTGAGACACTGGCTTCTAGGAAGGGTTGGCAGTGAAACAGACCTTGGATGGCGTGGGAGCTCTGTTCCCAGAGAATGTGGGGCAATGGCTCTGATACATACCTCATCTCCTCTAGGGACTTTCTCAGCACCCAGAAAAATCTGTGTGTGGTGACAGGGAAGGGATTTAACATATGATGCAAACCTGCATTGGTTGCTTAGATATCCTATCTCATTTAATTCTCAAAATACCTTAGCAACATTGGGGCCTGCCCACGATCACAGCTAGTAGGTGATGTGGCCAAGATCCGAATTCACATCTGACTCCACAGCCTTGGCTCTCTCGGCCCCATCAGGCTGCTGTTGAGAGGACCTGGCCACACACCACTGGGAAAGAGAAAGACAAGAGACACTGAAGACCAGGCAAAGGGGTCTGATTCTCTTATCTTAGTGGTTTTCAACCCATCAAAATCTTCCAGGGACATTTAACACACACACACACACACACACACACACACACACACACACGCCAGGATCATTCCCCAGAGATTTTGGCTTAATTGCTCTGTGATGGGGTCTGGGCAAGGCGTTTTTCTTTAAAGGCTTTTCTGGTGATTCTAAGGAGCAACAAGGGCTGAGAACCTTCGGCCTCGTCTTTTAAGGCAGTCTAAAGCACTTTGGGCTGCTGGCCCATCAGCAAACTGAAAACCCAGGGCTCAGTGCCTTCCTTGCCCCTTTCTAACTAACTTTCACTCCATCCCTTGCTCTCTTGGTTCTTTGTTTCTGTGCTGCCTTGGGTGGAAACACCCAGTTCCTGCTCAGGCTGTGGAGCCCGGCCCTTGCTCTCAGCTCTAGACAAGTAAGAGCCCTAGGCACCAGACACTAGCCAGGGCGCTGTGTCCTAGAAGCCACTGGAGCTGGGGCTCTGGGAATCTCACAGAGGGGTGCAGTGCATGGAGGGCAGTGGAGGAGCTCAAGGGGTAATGAATTAAATCCAGGGAGAGCATGCCAGGAAGTCATCATCACAACAGAGGACCTAGGCAAGGAGAATTCAAGGTAGAGATCTAGAGAACAATAGCACAAAGAAGAGAAGGCCTTATGGCCAAGGTCAGGTGGTAGAGTCTGGAGACATTCTCAGAGGTGGAGATACTACCTGCAGCTGCTGTTGGTGGGGAGCCCGGGACCTGGAACTAGGTGTGGTCCCGTGTGGCCTGGTTTGCACCCAGATGTTTACCTGCTGGAACTCATGGCACCTGTGTGTTCTTATCCTTGTGCTGACTCACCCTCAGACAAAAGATTTGCCCGAAAGGACAGTGCAGGTGAGTAAGAGACCTTGAAGGAAAATCTTGGTGAAAATTAGCCAATGAGACCGTGGAGAGATCTTGTCGCTCAATGTGCTGGTTCCCCGTTGCCTAAGACAGTGATCTTGCTGAATTCCTCATGAGAGTTACCTAGATCAGCTCCATCCAGACCTCACTGGGAACTTAGAAAACAAATATACACCCACTCCTTGCTTATCTTATCACAAGAACTGGTCTTTTGCCAGCAGCTGTGGGCTGGCCAAGGCCAGCTCTGCCACTGGAGGGCTCAGATTGGCAAAGCTCTTCCCACAGCCAGAATTCAAATTGCTCCTCTGAGTTCATGGTTTCTTGCTGACTCCTGTCCTCCGTGGTTCAGCTGCCTTTCCTACCCAGCCTTGGTTGACTTAAACAGATCCTTCCTCCCTGGAGAAGCAAGGCTATGAAAAACAGAAGCCCTTGAGAGGTGTCTAGTCAGTTATTTCTAGACCTGCTTATCAACAGAGTCTTAAAAACACAGATTCCTATACCTCAAGAGGGACTTACTGAAAAAGAACCTCCAGGGGTCGTGCCCCACCAGTCTGATGTATTTATCATCCAAACTGACACCTGCGCCTTCCATGTGACCTTCCACGTGACTCAGGTGAAATTCCAGTACAGAGGAAGAATCGTAGCTATGACTAATACTTTGTGAGCCAACAGTCATTTGCCTTTTTACCTCCTAAATCATTTTTTATGTTAACTTTATAGCAGAAAAGTGATTAGAAACATTTAACTACCTACCCACCTGTTGTGCCCGTCTCTAAGATAGCACCTTACTACTAGGCAGTAGAGAATAAAGAGAAGAACACTGGATTTTGAGACAGAAGATCCAGACTTTGAGTCCATACTTTCTCCATTATTAGCTAGATAGCCCTGGGCTGTTTTTATTACCCTTCTGAATTTCAAATGTATCATAATCATCATAGAGATAACATTCAGGAGGCTATTGCCATATGCCAGGGACAATGTTAAACACTTTGCTGACATCATTGGCTTTAATGTTCCCAAAACATCGTTCCACAGCAGAGAAAACCAGGTCTCAGGAAGTCAGGCACTTTGGCTAAGTGCTCAGAGTGATGCCTACTTCCCAGGTTTATTGTAAAATTATGGGGATAATGACAGGATAGTTGTATTATGTATGAGTTTGTCTTTCCAAAACTGTAAGTCACTATAGTCAAGACTGTGTCTTCTTTATCCTGCGGCTCCATTAGCCAACATTGTACCCTGCCTGTTAGCAGACACCACAAAACACCGGTTGAATGAAAATGAATGCGTGGTTAAAAACAAGTTAATGCTGCAATAAGGCCCTATATAAAATGAGGGCTCTATTGATCAACACAGTCCATCAGTCTGACAAAGGCCTCAGAAATACCTGTGCTCTCTGTCCACTGTGGGCATTATGTATGATCAGATGGCTCACTGGGGGTTCTACTTAGATGAGGTCTCCACAGGCCTCCCTGGAGAAACAGTAACCAGACCTTTGGGGAATGGGCTTGGCCCCGTGAGCTGGGCCAGCTCTGAGAACTTTAACTTGCCCACCTGAACCGCGCCATGCGGCAGGCCCGACAGGAGCCCTTGACACCACGCCTCGAGATTCTCCACGGTCTCTTCCTAGATCTCACCTGGCCTCCTCAGAACTGACCCTGGGCTTTGTCTCCTTTCTCTGGCCCTCACTCTCTGCGTCCTCGGCCTGTCTCTGCCTCTCGGGTTCCGACCTTGTCTGTCTTGCAATGGACATTTCTCCTTCCAAGTGCATCTGCAGCTACTGCTGCAGACAAACCCCCTTCTCACTCAAGCTTGGCCTCCGCGTCCATTGCCTGTAAGACTGATTTTCCCACTATGCTTGGCTAGGCTCCGTGGATCGGAATCAGACACCAGTCAGACACGAACACCAGGCAAAGGCTCTCCTTACCTGTGTTCTCAGGGAGGGCTTCCAGGTGGGCAGAAAACTCACCCTGTGACTGGATAGGCCTCTGCAACCAGGCTCAGCCCCTGGGCATGGACACTGATTGAGTATTGGTAGGAGGGGACAAACCAAGGTAGGGTACAACATTGTGCTACTCCGACAGAGTACAACTAAACTGTCAGAAGCATGTCCCGAAACTTTGGGGGAGAGGGAGAGAAGGAGTCTCCTCCAAAAAAACTGAAAAAGGTTCAAATGAAAAAGCTGGTCCACTGGCAAAATCACACTGGAGGTGACCCAGCGAGGATGAAGTGGCAGAGAACAAAGACTATGGAAACATGGAAAGAGTGACAATAACATGGAGATCAATGGCAGAGCGAAAGGCTAGTGGCCTTGGGTTAGGTGGCATCAGCGTGGCTACCGTAAACCACAGAGATTCCTGCCTAGTCAGCAGGGATTAGCAGTCAGAGCCACCAGGTGGCACTAGAGAGAGGCTGCGAGAGAATTTTAGCAGTGGCTCCCCAGGTATGAGCAGCCCTGGGTGGGGGAAGGGTCAATTTGAGGGCCTGAAGGTCCCTGGGTTCCACGGGTGGCAGCTCACAGGTGTAGACATGAAGACATACTTTGGTCCTCGCACCTCTAAATGTCCTTGCCCTGGCTGGAAGCTAAAGGGGAACAGGCTCTGTTGGTTTCCTAGTGACAAAATTCCCAGGGGGCCCCTACCTGGTTAACATTTCAAAAGGCACTGCCGTGATGTCGGTAACTCTAGGTGTCAGTAACCTGGGGGAAAGACCATTTGCTCCCCATTTTCCACTTCAGCGAGAACTCCTCACTGGGACCCTAAACTCACAACACTTGTATGAGAAGAGCCTAGCACAGCGCCCTGGAGCCGTGAGTGCCCAGTAAACGTTCCCCTTCCTCAGTAAGCCTGTTTGACAGTCTGCCTCCAGGCTCACACACACCGGGGTTGACCGGTGCCCCTCAGAACTGAAGTGCTCTTGGCCCCATAAAGCCCGCAGCCCCTCTAGCCAGAGACCCTTTTGTTCCAGAGCCTTTGTTGTCCCAGACTTCTCACTGTGAGGCCTAGGCAGCTGCCAGGGACCACCCCGGGAGCTGGCTTCTCAGCTCAAGCAGAGCATTATCCCCAGTCCTTCTTCTGCCCCCTCTCGACCAGTTGCCCAGCCCCACACCCAGGCTCCAGCCACATGCCATGCACACTCTCACCCCTCTGACCTCGTTTGCCAGCAATGTGTTCCCCTCTAGTCTGCCTGGTAACAGTCACCACGCTGGGTTTCCCCACCTGGCCTAGTCACAGCCCCTCCTCTGGGCCCAGGCATCCCAGAGAGTGTGACCCAGAGGCTCACACAGAGGTGATTGGATTGCCGGGAACAGTGTGTTTTCTTCCCCGCCTCTGTTTTCTTCGAGGCCCGAGGCCAGCCAGCTGAGTTGTCTTTCCCTTGCTCCACTCTGCACCCTCCCTCGCACGCAGTCTGCCTTCAGTGGGTGCAGGCCAGGTGGAGAGGGGGTGAAAAGCGCAGGGAAGACCCACAGCCGGCTCTCTCGCAAGGCAGGTTTGCTGTGGGAGACAAGGCTGCCGCTGCTTCCCGGAGACCAGACTGTTGCTGCTTCTGGAAAAGTGGGGGAGGAAGATGGGGCGGAGTGTGTGATCTGTGCAGACCAGTTCTGGCCAGGTCTCTTACAATGTTTTGTTCTTGCTTTGCTGCTGCTGTCTTATTTTTTTTTCCCCCATTCCCTGGGCTGAGCTGTCATTTCTTAATCTAGGCGGGCCGGTATGGTCTCTTGCTTCCTCCAGGCAGTGAACACCCTGGCTTCCCAGGCCATTATTGCTCCCCTTTCTCAGTTTCCTACAGAACGCAATTTCAAATGACCAAATCGGTAATGTCCATGATAATGGCAGGGCTTAAATGTTTAAGAGAATAATTAAATACAATGTTTATTGAGCCTGGCACCTTCTTCAGCTTTATTCTCTCCTTTCTTCATTCTTGATAAAGGATCAGATAAGAAATCAGCTGTAGAGCAATACCTGAAAAATGTTCAGCCTTTTATGGCAGTATTAAAGATTTTCAACAAAACCACAAACAGTTAACAATTAAAGCATGAGTAAATGTATCCCTACAAGGGACTGGAGTCCCTTCTGGCCACATCCCATTTCCACAGGAGCTGATAATGAGATGAGCAGGAATGTAGGACATGAGCCTGGCCTCTCTGAAGATCATGAGACCAGGTAGGGGTAGGGGTGAGCTTGCCTAGGGGACCTCATCCTCGGGTCATCTGCTGCTTAGATATGTTCAGGCAAAACCCAGCTTGCTGACCAGAGATGGCTGTTGGCTTGCTAGTGAGCCTCGGTCCACCAGCTGCATTTTGACCACGCCCCCATACCCGGTAATGCCATCGAATGTCTCAGCACTTGCCTTGAAGTGTGTTTTTTAACTTAAAACAGTTTGCTCCAGAAGCAACTTTATAGTTTTACTGCCAGTGTAAAATAAATATAGAGAACGATGACATGAGATGATTTTTAGTACGTTGCACATAATAATAAATCTAATCAATTTATGAAAATAAGGTCCTCAATGAGAAAAATGAAACAGTTTATAATCTTTCTGTAAAACAGGAATATTTGAATTATGATGCAGTTATATCCCAATAAACCCACCATAAGTTGAAACTATCCCAAGTCAAAAGTGCATTTAATACACCTAACCCACAAAATATCACAGCTTAGCCTCACTTCCCTTCAGTGAGCTCAAGACACTTTACATTAGCCTACAATCAGGCAAAAAAATCTTGTACAAAGCCTACTTTGTAATAAAGTACTAAATATCTCATGTAATTTATTACGCACACCCCTTGGGCACTATTATTAAGTTGGTAAGTTGAGCCATCACAAGCTGAAAAAGTCGCCAGTTGTTACCCTCATTGAGTCAGGGACCTCTGTACGAGGTTTGCAAGGACAGTGATGCACTACATCTGCTGGAGGCTGTTCCTGGGCGCAGACTGCCTGGACTGGAGTCCCCGCACCCCACTTAGCAGCTGGGGGACCAAGGGTCATTTTCTCCGCCTCTGTGTGCCTTCGATCCTTGTTTGTCAAATAGAGCTGATATTAGCACCAATCAGAGTGGTTTCCGACACCTGCATGAGTTAATACATGCAGAACACATATGGCGGAGCCAGGCCCAGCACTTAGTAAGCTCTTGGTGAATCTTGGCTATAATAATAATCCGTTGTCGTAGCATTAGCATTAGAGTTGTACTCATGGGTTTTTAAATTCCTGCTCACTAGAGTTCAGAGTTGGAGGACTGAAAAACAAATATTTAACTCTTCTCCCTAGTAAGATTGGTTACTAAGAGTCAATTCCTAACCAAAATAATGAAAGTCACCTTTGCTCAACAAAATTCTCTTTTAAGAAGGCCTCTGAAGCAGTCTCCAAAATCTAGTCTTGGAATGTGTTCAGCTCCCTAGTAATGTGTAGAAAGTAATGGAAGATAGGCTTCTCATCTATTCCCTGTTGCATCTCAGCCTAGAAAAATCACAAAGATATTTTACTTCATTTTCAAAGGAACGCTGTATAATATTCAAAATAATTTTGAGCTAGTTATTCAGATAAGTTTATAACCATATAAACCATATGGTTCAGATAATTGAAACATTTGCTGATATTTGAAATAAGTTGAGTGATTTGGTCAGCTTGGAAGACACATTCCTGGGTTCTTGGTGACTCTGACGCCAGCTACCACTTACTGAGGATTAACTGTGCTGTACAGAGCTAAATTTTTTTTAATGTTCATAATTGCCCAGTAACTTCTGTACTGTCTCCATTTTGCAGCTGAGAAAACTGAGGCTCAGCGAGATGAAGTGACGTTAAGATTACACCATTAATGATGTGTCCAAGACTGGAAGTCAGGTCTGTCCCTCAGGGCCCAGGGCCTGCTCTCTACCCCCATGCTTGCCTGCCTCGGCGGGGCCCATAAGGTCATTTGACACAACAGCTCTGCCTTAGTCATTCCCATGAGACTGGGCTTCAGAGCCAGGAACCAGGGTGGGATGTTCTGCCCCCCGTAGATTCATCTGCTGCTTAATCCTACCTGGAACCCAGGAAGATTAAAAGTTGTGATTATTATTGTCACTACCAAGGTCATACTTCTTTCTGACTCCATGTAATTTCTTTCAAGTCTTGAGTGTTCCAGAATGCTGGTGTTTCTTTCCACAATAGTCGGGATACGTAAATTCAGGGGAAGCATGGGGAGGGTGGCTCTGAGGAGGGCCAGGCTGGATTTCGGAGGAGGCTGGAGAAGAAGAAAACTGTCTTTGATGGGAGCACTTTGGGGCAATGAAAGAGGTCTTTTGGGGGGTGTTCCCCAAAGACTGAGGACAGAGGTCCTCAGGGGAAGCACACCGTGGGAGAGTGCATACTGTTCTGAGAAGTGAATGCACAGTGGTTCTAGGGGGGCCTGAGGGGCCCCAACTTCATGTTGCCAGGGAGAATTTCATTACAACCGATTCCCTCAGACATCATCAAACTCATAACAAAAGTGCTCTTAGAAGGGGAAGGAAGAGCCGGCTCCAGCTCTCCTGAGTCAGTGCAGGCAACTTCTTTGCTCTCTATCCACAACATCTCTTTAAGAGAGTCTCAGGACTGTTTCTCACAGCCCAGCTCTGAGGACATTTTTGGTTGGAATTCAGCTTTGAATTCGGCATCTCCAGAGAGGATCACTGTGGGCTCCAGCACCAGCCATCTCTTCCACTGACCCGTTCCTCCCCTTGTTTTCCTCGACTCCCGGAGAGCTGTGTGCTTTGGTGTTTTTTCTCCCTGACAAGCAATTTCAACTTTCTCTTTTTGCCCAGGCCAGCCTTGGCTCCCTGTCATTTTAATCTCCGCTCAATATCACATTCGCTCAGGCCATGTTTTTTCAGCCTGGCCAAGACATTCTTATAGCTGATGTATTCAGCTCTTTCCCTCAAGACCCTCAGAGTCCAGTCCAGCCCTGGGCACAAGACAGGATTCGTCTTGTGTGGATTTTTGAGCTCAACAGTTGAAGGCTTTGGATACCAACAATCGAATTTGCATGTGATCCAGACCACTCTACACTACACGTACAAGTAATAACAGCCCTTGGGTGTACTGCTGAGCATGCCACATACAAAACGTATGTGCTAGGCCCCTTATGAAGGTGAGCGCTGACATATTTACTGACTCCTTTGAAACCCTAAATCTGTATCATAGGAATGTCACCCCAAAGTGGGCCCATGGTCCATTCAGCTCAGGCAATAGCCATTAACAGCCAGCGTCTACTATGCAGCACTGGCATTCTGTTAAGCACTTCCCAAGCATTTTCTTATTTAATACAGTGGTTCACATAACAATCCTGAGGGATGGACATCATTGCCACCCTTTTACAGATGAATCTGAAACCTAGAAAGACAAAGTAATTTGCCCAAGTTCACCCATCTTGTATGCTACAGAAAAGGCCTTGAACCCAGATGTCTGAAGCCCAAAACTAAGCTTTTAACCAACTACCTTCTAGGGTCTAGGCTTTTAGGGAAGAATCATACTCTGTGCAAGGCACTTGTCACGTAAGATTGGAGATGGGCTCCCCAAACAACTGTCTTGTCCTCTGTAAGTTAATTACAGAATTACTTGAATCTGAGTCTTCTGCTTTCACAAATGATTTTAATCAGATTAGTTTGTACTGTATGTTTCCTCTTATTTTGAGTCTTCCATCTTTACAGAGTTCTTAATTCTAAATCTTCAAGATTTGTAAATTCCAATTCCCTCTCACAGAAACTTTTGATTTTATTTAGATTTATGATATTAGACTTTAAGATTTCATCCTTCCATACCAAAAAGCCACGTTTCAGTGTTTTTGTAAGGCAGCCGTCTCGTACCTCCTTCCTGACCCCGCGTTCTAGGCAAACCAACAGCTGTAAGGGGACCTTTGTCTGCACCTTCGGTCTCCCACAGCCCTTCAGACTGAAATCCCTTCCCCTTTCTCCACCCGTTCCCATCTTCTCGTAGCCCCACTTTCACTTCCTGACTGGCTTCAAGATTACCCCCACCTTGAAGCCTTTTGTGACGGCCCCCGGATAGAGGTGATTTCACTCTTGTGTGAAACAGCCACAGGACAATCTACTTTGGGATGCTTCATGTGCTGCTCTCCACTTTCTCTATTAGATTTGAGCTATACCAAACATTTCCTATTTCTCCTTCTGGATTATAGCTCCTTTAGGGCAGAGTCAGTATCTGTTTCTTAAGCACTTGAATTATTTTAGGTACTTGTCTCTTGGTCAGTGCATACAAATATATATAAATCAAGGGTTTTGCTTGATTCCTTTTTGGAAACATTTTAATTTCTTTATCAGAATTAGGTAACTCTAAATTCTTGAAACGTTCCATGTAATAGATTACTGTGGGTCTATACAAGGCTAAGACAATCTCTACACTTTACTGGTCGTTTATTTAAAATTACAGTGGCACAGTGAACTGAAGTCTTCTTGGAAAGGCTGAGCCCCTTCCTGGATCAGAGCTGAGAGCTCCGTGCTTGTCATATCAAAACAGAATGTAGCTATTCCTCTCATGGATGCATGATTTTGCTTAACTTTAATCTGAAAATACTCTACCTTATGTACAAGATGAAGATTGCACTGGCCACTCTTTCAAATTATGTATTTTACAGAGATATGACCTCTTTTTTGCCATTCCTACCAGCAAAGTCTCAAAATTAAAGACAGTTTTGTGGCAAAAGAAACTGTCGGCAACGAGTTGGCCTGAATTTCTGGCCGATGTGGGAATGGGGAACGGTCAATCACGGCAACAATGCTGATGAGTGCTGGCCCAGCCTCCGTTCCCTGCACACACACTGTGACTATGCTGATGAACATTATTCAAAATAAACTGCACACCCGCATGCAGCTGATGTTGTACAAAACACTGAAAGGCACAATCTGCAAGGAATTCAAAGGCCTAGGAGCTGTCTCTCAGATTAAAAAATATTGCTCCTTTTAGAAAGCCTTGAGGGTGTGCAAAGACATAAATGAAATCGTAATTATCCAATACTTACTGCTGCAATCATATTGTTACCTAAGTAAGTACTTTCTTTCAAGGAGATTATAATGCTTGCAGAATAAGGGCTTTTAACCCATTTTAATTTCTAGCCTACTTTCCTATCATAGAAAAGAAATTTCTTCTGTGTTGCACACGTCAGGATTCCAAAGCCACTCCAGAAGTGGAAGAAGTCAAAGGTTCATGTGCGTAAGGAATCTCGTAAGGGGCTTCTTGTGAAAAATGCAGACTCAGAGGTTCTACCTCAGATGCATTAATTCAGTATCTCTGGGGATAAGGCCTATAATCTACATTTTTTTAAATGCCCTTCTAGGATTCTGATCAGCAGTCCTGGGACAAGACTTTGAGACAAATTTGGAAATCATAAAGGAGAAAGATTGCGAGGGAGTTCTCAATACCCGGGGACACCAACATAGGAAGGTACTTACTTTCTCTGAGTTGTGGGGCCAGCACAGGGCCCCATCTACCCCCTGCTCAATACCAGAACCTCCTGCCTGGATCAAAATGGTGTAATGGAAATGATGTAGACTGATAGAACAAGACAATCGGGGTCCTTGTGCAACCAGCTGTGAGATCTGGGGGAAGCGTTGCACCTCTCAGATGGTCCTTCATGGAAGGAGAGACCTGGACCTGATTATCTCCACCAGGGCTCTGGGAACCCACAAGCTCCTTCAGCAAAGGCCTAGGCACCACCTCTAGAGCATCACTGCCCTGAAAAGGCGTAGTGCGAGCCACGTATGAAGAGTAGGTAGGTATTCTAGTGGCCATATTTCCAAAAGTAAGAAGAAACAGATAAAATCAAAACAAATTTTATTTAACCCAATATATCTGAAATACTATCATTTCAAAATGTAATCAGTGTAAAATTAAGATTTTATATTCTTTTTCTTTCTACTAAGTCTTGGAGACCGGGGTATATTCTCCCCTTCAGCATACCCCAGTTCCAAACAGCCACATCTCAAGCACTCAAGAGCCATCTGTGACAGTATGCTGAGGAGCCAAGGGCCAGACCTGCACTGCTGCCTGCTATTGTGTGGCCCATTGGCTAGGAATAGTTTTTACATCTTGAAAGTATTGGGGAAAAATGAAAAGAAGAATAATATTTCATGATACATGAAAATTATATGAAATTTACATTTCAGATCCACAAATCAAACTTTATTAAAACATAGCCATGCCCTTTGTTTCCATATGGTCTATGGCTGTTTTTGTGCAACAGCAGAGTTGAGTAGCTGAGACAGAAACCGATGGTTTTCAAAGCCTAAATATTTGCTATCCGGTTCATTACTAAAAAGTTTACAGACCACAGAGAGGAAGCGTACGAGCTGGTCCTGGAGGGCAGGCTGCTGTGGGCCCTTGGCCATTTGCATAGAACCAGGGCTGGGCTGATGTGTGGCTTAGACAATTTAGTAAATCTCAATCCAAAGAGATGGTGGGGCTGGACAATAGAGGCTCGGGTGGCCAGCCAACAACATGGAGTGCTGATGGAGATGCCATAGCAGAAAGGAAATAGGACACACCAGGTGGCAAAATAGTGGACCAAGGCCAGAGTTGGAGGTGGCACTTCAGGGAAGAAGGGGCTCTGAAGATGGACTTAGTCGACTTTAGAAGAGTCTGACCTGTTTACTTGTGGAAGGGCTTGTATTTGAGCCTTAAAATGAGGACACCCAACAGCAGCCATCTATTCTTATTGGTCACTGCTCTGTCTCTAAAGTTCTGTTCTTATCTGGTGATGAGCTTATTCACCTCTTTCAAAACTGTCCTCTTAGGCCCTGGATTCGGGTTTTGCTGGTGGCTTGGTTTTCTGCTGTCCTGGTTGGATACGTGGGTGACTGAGGGGTAGTCTAGCCAAGGGCTTTGAGGTTAGGGAACCTTCCCAGGACTATAATTACCTGGGATTTATCTTCATCAAAGGCATGTTTTGATCAATCAACTCCTTGTTCTGGCCCAACCCTAGCAGTTCCTGTAAGTCACCTTTGGGTAACATAAAGATAACATTTATTAATTTTTTTCTTTTAAACAATTGGAAAAATATGACCAAGCCTTTGGTGGGGAAAAAAACCTTTTCCTGCCCTCTTTGATCCATTTCCTTGTGAGTTATAAAATGAAGGTAGTATTTCTTTAATGTAGTAGCATTTTTTTTTTTGCTATATTATTCCATAACTGCTCGTAAGCCTTTTGGCACAATCATTTCTGCTTCCATTCATCTAAAACCATTTTTTTCAAGTACTTTTTAGTCTGAAAAATGGTCCTGTGTTGATGGAAGGACACCATTAGTTCCATTTTTGCAGATTCAGAAACTGAGGCCCAGAGATGTCAACAGATTTGCTCAGGTTCACCCAGCTAGTTAGTGGCCAACCTGAGCTAAATATGTAGTCTTCTCACTGTTGGTTCATGACCTTTCTGCTATGCTTTACTGGCTGTCTGTTGCTCTTCCTCTCTTCTTCCTTTGTTTGCCTCAGCATTTCTTCCTCTCAACTCATTTTAACTTTAGTGCACATCTTCTTCACCCTCCAAGTCCTTTCCCCCCCTCCCAGCCGCACTCAAGTCATGTGCTCTCAGAAACAGCCGTGCCCACCTCTGGCCCCTTAGCATCACTCCTTGCTGGACCAAGGGGCCACATCATACCCTGAAAGTCTCTTTTCTCCTCTTCATGTACTTGGTCCCATATTCTGCTCTTTTTTACATAGTATTTTGAGCCACATCCCACTTGATGACGTAGGAAAGAAGGTGACTCTTGTCACAAGCACAGACTTGAGATACTCATAGCTGAGGTTCCCAGCAGGACTCTCTTTGACCCTAGTTCATCCACAGTGAGCTCAAGAGACACTGGGAATTGTTCAAAGCATTCAAAAGTCAATGCTAGTTATCTTGATTTTTTTAAAATCATAAAATGTTAGAGCTGGAAGATCTACCACTTTAGAGATGATCTTATCCATCCTTCTCACTATTGATGAAGAAACTGAGGTCCAAAGAAGTGTGTGAAATTCAACTCTTATCCAGGTGTTTCAAGACTTGGGAGCTTTGGCCAGTTTGGCTCAGTTGGTTGGAGCGTCATCCTGTAACTGAAAGGTTGTGGGTTCAATTTCCGGTCAGGGCACACGCCTGGGTTGGGGGTTCAATTCCCAATCTGTGAGTGTGTTATCCCTGGTCTGGGTGCATATGGGAGACCTCCAATCAATGTTTCTCTCTCACATCAATATTTCTCTCTCTCCCTCCTCCCCTCCCCTTCACTCTCTAAAAGCAATGAAAAAAATGTCCTTGGGTGAAGGTTTTTTAAAAAGTAAAAAAAAAAAAAAAAGATTTGGAAATGAGTATCCTAAGATCTTGTAATGATGGGGTCATTTCAGTTGTCAAGGAGTTGAGACTCATTGGTTTAATTTAAGACCTTGCCAGATGATTGTTTGCCTAGATTACTGAACTATCATCAGATATCATGAACTAGGAAACACGAGAACCAAATTGGACAAGAGCTTTCTTCTGAAATTTACCTGTCGCCTTTTGAACTAAGTAGTAGCTCCACATTAAGTTTTCTGCATATCTCTGAAATGTCACCTAACAGTCATTCATTCTTTCATTTGTTTAATCAACACTGGTCAAGTCAGGCAATCTCTACGTGTCAGATATTTTTCTAGATCCTAGATCCTATTTTCTAGATCATCATTTGTTGAAGAAAGGGACATGCCCAGTGGACACCATAAAGCAGCCTGAGGTAATAGGCCCAGGGTGTAAGGGCACACCTGGGGCAGATACCCCACTGAGACTGAGCCGGTGTGTGTGTGGTGGGGGTGCAGGGGGTGGGGTATTCAGGAAAGGTTTACCCAGGAAGCAGGTGAATTTCAGGTGGAATTTGGAAGGATGGACAGAAATAAGGCACCCTTTCTCATTTACCCAGTAAGTACTTAAGGAGTACCCTATGTACCAGGCAGAGTGACAAGGCATTCCAAGTTCAGAGCTGATGGAATCACTGAAAGTCCCTGACTTGTTGGTCCTCACAGTGAAGTCAGGAGTCAGACGATAAAAGGTAAATAAATATTACAAAGACACGAGAAGGGTACCGGGATAGAGACCAAGAAGGGGGGACATTAATGCGATCAAGAAAGGCCACACGGAAGAGCTGATGTCAGATCGGACCTGAAGGATTAGAAGAAACTAACCATGGGAGAGTCCCTCATGTTCCAGACAGGGGACCTGAATGTGCAAAGACCCTGAGGCAGAAAACCGCCCAGTCTGTTTTAGTAACTGCAAAAGGCCTACGTGTCTGCTGCATGGTGAAGAGGAAAAGGAGACAGCCATGGCACACTGCTAAGGAGAAAAGCAGGGGTCCGTATACTCAGGGCTCGGTGAGCCAAAGCAAAAATGGGCAGCAAGGACGTGCCAAGCAGACGGAGTGGCCTGTGTAAGGGCCTGGCAGTGTGAACACAGCTGGCAGCTGGAGGAACTGGTATGTGAGATGGTCGCCTGCAGTATGGTGACATGAACTCCATACATAGCAGGAGCTGGGCACGTGGAGGCCTGATCTTCACTAACCTGAGTCTAATAAACCTTTCAAATAAACTAAAACCATTGACCGTCTCCTGGGATCATGTGGATGATGGTCGTTCCAGCATTTCTAATCAGCTGCTGGAGGCAAAATTTCAGAGAACAAACCAGAGCCAGCAGCTCACCCAGTGCACCAAACTGGATGAAAACAAACTCTGCAGTCCCAGTGGGCTAAAGAGAAATTCAGAACTGAGAATGGTGAGGCCAGCTGGACAGCAGGGACACAGGCAGATGGCCAAGGGCTCATGTTTGGATGACAAGGGAAGAAAGAATAAAATGCAAGAGAAAACAAGGACTCTCTCTTCAAAGAATTGGGGAACACCCTCTGTTGCCTGTCACTTCCCAGCTGGAGAGGGCAGGAGCAGCAGGACAAGGGGTCAGGAGGAAGCGTTCAGTCCTGGACACCCTGCCTGCTACCAAGAGACCTGTTGGGGTGGATGCCACTGGGCCGGATGCTGGAAACAGGATGTGGTGCCCAGGCCCCTGTCATTGCCAGGGTCTGCCCTAAAGAACTGGATGTCAGCAAACAGAAAACCATTCACCCGGCAGCGGGCAGGGTTTCCATGACAACCCATGGCTCCCCCACCTCCACTCCACCCCTACTGCTCCACATCCTTTCTCTTCCTGGACTAAACTTTCCATTTGATCACTTTGGGTAAAGTACAGGCTAGATAAGAGGTGCTGGGAGGGTGATGGGTATCAAGTGGGTGTTGAGTGTGGGAAGAAGAAATCTGGTTTTCTTATTAAATTTATTAAAAGACAGGGAATCTCTAGATAGACATAATTAGGCTCTGGGGATTTGTTTGCTTGTTTGTTTGTTTGTTTGTTTGTTTGTGCCTGACTTTCCTTCCAGTTCTGGCATTTGCTGAGGCTCTTTTCTTTAGCTAAAGGCCACTGGTCACTGCTTCCTCCTGGTCTTTCCCTAGCCATCATTCTTGCTTGCTGAAGGGATGCTCTGCTGCCCGATATTGTTCCCAAGTCTGAGCTGGCTGAGGGCCCTCTGCCCTTTCAGTGGCTGACAGATTAAGGGAAAGGGAAAGGCACCCTGGGAATGTTAAAGAAAGTCCACTCCAGCCCCACCTCCAAGATTCAGAGTCATTAAACCTTCAACAGAGTTCCAAACTCAGCACTTTTAACAAGCACCCTAGTTTATGCAGGCTTTGATGAATGCTGGGCACACACTGAGGACACACTGTTCTCAGGGGGTCACCTAGATTGAAATGTAGCCAAGATCCTGGGAAAAACGGACTTCCAAGCACATAAGCCAGGATTCAGGTTACAGGGTGTGTATGCCTCAGGCCACTTGGAGTGGCCCAGTAACCTTCAGCATCTTTCAAGTGACACTAAAACTTTTCAAAAGAGGGAGATTTTAGTTCTTTTCCTAGTGAAATGTATGTTTCATTCCCTCTTCCAGAGCGACTCTAGGGTCTCTAAGAACGGCAGGTCATGCAATGCTTGCTTAAGTAGAAGGGCTTCACTGGTTGTCATTTCTGATCCTAACAACCCAAATAAGACGCAGGGGAAGTCTCATGAAATGAACCAGAAAGTGAACAGAAATGAGCATGAACAAAAAACCAGAGGAGTCTCTCTCAGGTTGGAAACAGAGGAAATGTTTGTGTTGGCCTCGCTTTCCTCTTTGGTGCTGATTAGCTCCGAGTGGGGTTGTTTTTATATTTGTATGCAGTGACTCCGTTTCGCTTTGAGCCTTCTCTGGTCTTCAATTGTCCTGCCATTTATGGCAAAGAAATTAAGGAAATCTCCAAAGGAAGATTTTAATTCTTAAAGGGATTAATTGACAAGGAACACACAATGAGTAAGAAGTGGAAAGTGATTGAGTCTCTTCTCTAGAGACAAAGATGAGTGGTGCCTTGCAGAGAAAATGTGCTGGCATCATGTATTAAAAGTTAACACATAAAGATTTCCCTGAATGGGCCATCCATTGCCCAATGCCCACTTGTCAGAAAACTAAGGTCTTACTTTTATATTACCCTGTGCAGGTTCTAAGGGGCTGATTTTTAACAAAGGGTAAGGATCAGATCACATTTTCTTGTATCCATCAGAGTATTCAGCATGACACTGGCTGTCTGGTAGGTATTCAAAAACTTAATGTTAACTGGAGTTTAAGAAGTAATTCTGGTGCTTTTAATGCCTCAGTGAGCTATCTTCAGGCTACACTTACTGGACATTGCCCCCAGGATGGGACGATAAAGAAAAAGACCTGCAGTGTTTCTTCTCGGCCTCGGCCTGCTGTGTGCTTACTGTATCTGTAACAACTCTCCAGAGAGACTGGCTAATAAGATCCTTTAGAGGCATCTACAGAACTAAGCTAGATCACAAGTCAGGCTTCTGAATTGAAGTATTAAATGAGGGTAGTAGAGAAGAATGCCCAAGAGTGAGGGCTCTGGATCCCTACTGCCTGAGCTGGAATCCCAACTCTACCATTCATTTAGCTGCATGACTTGTACAAGTTACTCAGTCTATCCTCATCTGTAAGTTGGGGGTCATAATAGAACCTGTCATAGAGTTACTGTGAGAACTCAATGAGAAAATGCATGCAAAGCATTTAGAAAGTAGCCCAGCCCACAGTAAGCGCTCAAGAATGTGAGCTATTATTAGAATTACTGAGTAGTGACCAGAACTGGGTTGGCATGTGAACAAAGGTAAAGGACTCTAGCCACAGCTCAGACCCCACAGACATACTCAGTGGTTCTACCTGGTCTCGGTGTCCTCCCCACGCCTCTTTCTACAAACACATTTGTCACTGAATCACTGAATGCAATGACATCAGATACTTAAACATGAGGATTTTTGCCCTGTTCCAGTCTCATCTCGAAAATTCTGTCTGTACGGCGTCCTTCCCACATTCTTACCAAGCATCTCGATCACCTAGAACCTGGGTGAGCGAGGAAAAAGGGAGCAGCACATGGCAAATGTCTGCCCTAGAAGTCGCAGTTAAGTTACATTAAGGAGGACAGGGGGTTTTGAATGAGAGAAACAATGGAAATGAACCAGGCACATTCTCTCCTGTCTCCCACTAACAGTGCTAAAGAGCAGCCCTGAGAGGGAAGAGTCAGCTTGCTTTCAGTGGAAGCTGGGTTCTTTCTGCAGGTAGGGGCCAAAGGGAACATCTCGACAGGTGTTGAAGTTTGGCATTCTTACAAAAAAAAAAGCATGCTGCTCTAACATTTGAAAATGACCAGAGTCAGTGAAGTCAGCCACCAGACAGTTTGGGCTGTGGGATTTTTGATCCACTGTCTCCAGGTCTTTTATGGAAAATAGTAGCTTCATAGCATTCTCCCCTCTGCTGCTGGTCCAAAATGAGCATTATGTAATGAATGCCAGAGGAAAAGCATGCATATTTTTTAAAGTAACATCTGGACATACATATAACGAAATACTATTCAGCCTTAAAAAGGAATGAAATTCTGACATATGCTACAACTTGGATGAACCTTGAAAACATGCTAGGTGAAATAAGCCACTCTTAAAAGAATAAATATTATAATTGCACCTCTATGAAGTATCTAGAGTAGAGACAGAAAGTAGAGCAGTGGTTAGCAGGGGGAGAGAGGGGCAAATGGGCGTTGTTTGATGAACACAGCGTTTCTGGTTGATACGAGACAATTCTGGAGACAGACGGGGCGATGGCTGCATTATAAGGCAGGTGTACTTAAGGTCACTGAACTGTATCATTGAAAATGGTTAATATTATGTTTGTGTACATTTCACCACAAGAATAAACCACGGGAAGCGTGAAGGAGAGTGACACCCAAGTAGTAGATGAGGTCTCTGTGCCCTCCTTTGCACCAGCAGCCTGCTCCAGCCTTGTCATGTGACAGTGCCATGTTCCAACCTTGCAGGCAGATGTGACTGTGAATGTTTTCCAGTGGAGGTCATCAGGGGCATGGCATTTGCTCTGGCCTTCCAATTTGCCTCACCAGTTCTGCTGCCTGCCCCTCTTCAGCAGTCCGCGAAGGCAGTGGAGAAAACAGAAGGGGAAGAAGGTGGCTGAGCTGTGGAGTATCTTCTGAACAGCACATGATAGCAGACTTTCTATTGTAGGTTCTCAAAATCACTGCATTTAGGCAGTGTGGAACTAAAAGGATTTCTCTCCAGCCCTGGCTGGTGTGGCTCAGTGGATTGAGTGCCCGCATGCAAACTAAAGGGTCACAGGTTCGATTCCCAGTCAGGGCACATGCCTGGGTTGCGGGCCAGGTCCCCAGTAGGGAGCGTACAAGATGCAACCACACATTGATGTTTCTCTTCCTCTTTCTCCTTCCCCTCTTCTCTTTCTAAAAATAAATAAATAAAATCTTTTTTTTTAAAAAAGGATTTCTCTCCAGTTCCCTAAATAAACAATAAAATTGTCGCTCCCCAGCAACAAGAATTTTGAAGATAATGGAACCAAACTTTAATGTTTTGATAGCTTTCAAATTATTATTATTGCAACCCCCACAGAATGACATGCATTTTACATCATGACAGAATGTGAGCATTTATGTTGATAAATTTATATAGCTGAAACAACATCACCAAATAACATGACCTTAGTACACGCAGGGCTCTGTAACATTTTGTCTTCCCTTCAGTTCTGTTCCACTTGATGGCATCTTTAAAATGCTGGTTGTACTCCATGAAATGTGTTTCAGGACCCTCTAATGGGTCTTGATCTGCAGTTGGAAAGACATTGCAAAGTGTCTGTTGCTGCAGGCTTTGAGTTAACACTAAATTGCTTGCTCCAGAGGGCTGACACCAGGCAAGATTCTCTGCTAGCAGTGTTCAGGCAGGTCAATTTCTCTTCTGTCTTGGAGGGAAGAGGCCGATGTGGCAACACAGGAACCAATTGCAAAATGAGTATGCAGGAGCCATGTGCCCCAAGCAAGGCTCAGGAGGAGGTCAGATCATATACGTGCCCTTCAGCAGAAACGGTGAATATGGGTGTCAGCGAAGTCCACTCTTGGGTATCACCACAGAAAATTAGCAAATCATATCAAATTTGGAAGATCAGGAAAAAGGTACAAACGGGAAACTCTGAGGTCTTGCTAGATCTTTCAGTAAGGAGAGAGTTTACAGACTATGTGACAATTTCTCAGAGGCAAATTAAAGTCAGGAAATATTTGAGGACACATGTGAAGTCATCTGGACTTTTCAGAGCCTCCAGAATCCCCCAGCTTCTGACTCTATATTGCTTGCTATGTTGTCAAGGGAGCTGGGAAACAGAATATTGGAACCTCTTGCCTGGTTTCTGTTTTATTGTCTTTGTTGTTGTTGTTCTCTGTGCACCTCAGAGAGTTCTGAAGGAAGGTAGCTCCTCTGGGGGAGTGTGTGCTTATGAGCCACTTCAGTCCACCCATTGCAATCGACATGCACTGATATTATGTGGGAAAGCACAAATAATGTTGTGGCAAGTACTGGGCACCATAAAAACGCTCATTATTTTTAGCAGATTGTGTTGAAATGCATATATTTTACAGGGCTCAAGAAATAAACTAAGAATTTACTTAAAGACAAAATGATGTCTATCTATACAAACTCCAGAACATTCCCTAATGCCATACATAGATGTTTAAGAAAGTCAATCAACACGCTTTGATTATAGCATTCTCAAGTTCTAGAGTCAAGTTTCTAGCTCCCTTCTTTACTCACGTTCTCACTGCTGAGCCTGATAGTATAAACGGAGGTGGGCCCCCTCTGCTACCTCATGCAGGTACTTGGGCAGTAACAAGACTTGCTTCCAGAACACATATTGGAAATTGCCACCGTCAGATTCCATAGGATGCATCATGGATACCAAACAGTTCAGGTTGCCATCTCCTTTGGTGTCAAATGATAAAATGTTAGGTTGGAACAGCGTTTAAAGCTCACCTTTTTCAGTTTCCTCGAACCATCATCCCAAGTCACCTGGGGAACAGGGTGATGGCCTTTATTCCCAAGCCCGCTTCCTTTCCATTCTCTAAATTCAATCAATGGACTGGCCTTCCCACAGAGTTTAACAACTCATTTCTCTCTGTTCTTTTTTAAGGGGACAGCATTCTATGTTTCCACCTAGATATTGATGGCATATTACACTTGTAGTGAAATAAGATAACAACATTTGCACCTGGTTTCTCTTTATTCTTTGTATTAGTTCCAAAAATAGAACTGATCATGTGACTGATCCAGCTCAGATCGGAAAGCATTTAATTGACTATTCATCTGGACTGTCAGCTAGCACCTCAGAACGTAGCAAGTATTTCTGCAGAGTCCCTGAAGTTCAGGACTATATAGGTGAAAACGGAACACTGAGGTGATCACTCAGGTTTGGGGCAATTGTTGGTTGTCAGAGGCTTTGAGAACTTCTGTCCCACTTGAATCCACATCATTATCTTTATTGTTTTGGGACTTTACAGTTGTAATGAGTGTGTGTATGTTGTTTTTTTACTTATTTTCGTTTATTTTATTTATTTATTTTTTTACAAACAGATGGTGTCTGCCAAGGAGACTCAAAACCAGAGCCTGTGAAAGAGGTGTGAGAGACCCATCACCTGGTTATAGGCAGTGGGGTGTTGTGTCTGCATGTGTCTGCATGTTTTGCCACTGGGGGATATGGCTGCTCTTGGTCCTGTCTTTTCAAAAGTCAATGACAAAGAATTTTAGGGAAACAGGCAATGATGCGCAGGACCCTGCTCTCTAATCTACTGATAGGCTAGATAAAGCTGTAATAGGGTGGGGGTGAGAGTACCTGAAATGAGAAAATAGAGAGGAATAAATATGTCACTCAGTTTTCCAAACTCACAATCTCAGAGATCTAACAGACATGGGTTTACTTTCATGGAGAGTATGGCAGAGTCTTTTAAGGTGGCCTTGTTCAGAAAAGAGTTGTCTATCTTACTCTCCATGGTATCCACATCACCCAGTGCCGTGTCTGGGACAGAGTAGACGCTCCATAAATAACCATACAACGAGTGAACGCACGGTGCTCCGGAGTGGGAAGCTGACCCACTCATCTCAGGGCACCTGCTTTTCTTCTGGCCTCTGCACACAGTCTCTTGGGAGGCTGCTATTCCCCTCTAAATATCTATGGAAATTTGCATGTTGGGGAAAAATGGGCATTCTTGCTGGAGAGAATTTCTTAGCCTGCTGATAATGAAACAAGTAAGAGAGAGCATTGAAGGGAAGCAGGGGAGGAGGGATAACGCGTAATGACTGTGGATGCAGCGAGGCAGGCAGGAGAGCTGAAAACCTTCTCGATGTCTGTAAATCTACGGAAAAGGACTTTGCCCAGTGGTCACTCTCGTTTATCTGTAACTGATTTTGATGGTGAGAAGTTCGTATGAACCCATTGGCGCGGTGACTGTTACCAACAAGCTGTGATCAGGAATTCTCACTGGAGAAAGTGCAGCCCTCGCTCGCTGGATAAGCCTTGGCAAACATACTTTACGGCTGTTTCGTCTTCGCTGGAACCCTTGGCATACAACTACTGAAGGGCATTTTTAAACCTCATTTCCTTTTGTTTTAAACAGAATCCATACTCAATACTAACTGCCTTCGATGCTCCAATGCTTGTAAATTTCATCCCCTCACCTCTCTGGAGTGAGGTTTTTTTTTAATTAACTTGTTTGTTCACTTTTCATTTTAAACCAATGGTCAAAACTGAAGTGGTAAGCCCTCCTCTAATCTTCTGACATAGCAAAAGAAAGTAATGAAAACTAGTCACATACTAAGTCTCTGAATTACAATGAAAGGCAATGCAGACTGGACTGTGTACGCATTACTAGTACCCAAAGAATCCTGGGTAATGAAATGTCTGGGCTCTCCAATGGATGGTACACCCTCCTGCTGCTTTTGAGCAAAGAGGAAAAGGTTTGCAGGGTTTTCCACATGGAGTGGTTTGCCCATTTCAACTTGGTTTACCTGAAAGTATGTTTCCCAAAACTCCCTTCTGAAGGTCATCATGATTGAATGTGGTGACACATGAGAAGTGTTGGCAGATTCAAGTCTGTCCTGGCTGTCAGCAGCTCCACATTCTGCTCTTCTTCCAAACTCCTGACTCTGCTGACCAACAGCAGTCCCAAGGGCCAGGCCCCTCACCAGATGCTTGGCAGTGGAGGTGCAGCATCCATGGACCTCCCAAGAACTTTCCTTCAGTGTTTCACTTTAGCAGTTGGACATGCTTAGCTGTGTCACTGACCCTTTCTTTGATCCTTCAACACCCCTACTACCTGGACCTTTACTCTCTCTGTTCCTATTGTTGTGTGAGATCTAATTTTTCATAATAAATCCCTTGTCCTACAATGCATAGCAGTTACCTTTCCCTGTTTGAATCCTGAGATCCTCAGTGGGAGGGGGTGATTAATTACTAGAGGGTTCCTGTTGGGAAATTCATTACTGCTCTGGAGGCAGAGACACTAGGTACCAACCTCAGTTCCCCTACTACCAACTGGTCGATCTGGGACAAGATATTTAACCTCTCAAGTCCTATTTCTTTACTTGTGAAAGGATGCCAATAACGTGAGCTACCCCATGGGATCACTGTAAAGTTTAAAAACATATTGCATGTAAAAGAGCCTGGTAAATAGTACATGCTCAGTAAATGTTAATATTATTGAAGGAGCTTCATGTTTGAAGGGGAATCAGATAGCAGGGCCTAAGATACATGGAGAAGCAAATGATTGAGTGTCAGTGTTTTAGGATGTAGAGAGAGCTGAGGTTGGAGATTCAAGCAGATGGGAACAACAGGGAGGGGAATGGGAGGAACGGGCAGCTCAGGATGAAAGCTGTGACCACTGAGGATCTAGACACCAGGGCCAGACTCTGAAAACTGCAGTCCAGAATGGGCATCACCTACTCTCTGCCTAAGGTCCCTCTTCTCTCTGGGTGGACAGGCCAGGTCTCGCTGGGCTCACTGTGTGGAGAGCTGTCATGTAGGGTCAGGGATTTCCTGTATCACTGCAGCGGTGCACAGCCCTTCCCCTGCTGCAGATGTTGAAGTTGGCTTTTGTGGCACTAGAAGAAACTCAAGGTAGCCTGAACCCGCTCTGGTCCCCTCCAGGAGTGTCACAGCAGCCATGGTGGGTAAAGGAAGAGTCATGTCATGAAGAAATTAATACTGTAACCTCAGTAAAAAAGATCTGAGATTCAGGGTGAGTGGGCGTGTGGGTGTAACAAGAGATGATAGCCAGGGAGGCAACCAGTTCATAACCCCGTCTCCTCAAAGAGGTCCAGAAATCTTTGAGTTGGAACAGTGCCTATTGGAGAGGGAGTGAGCACACGTGGCCCTCCTCCTGACTGAACCGCACCAGGGTTGTATTCAGCTGGGGCATTGCCCATGTCCACCTGGAAGCCTTCAAGGGAACGTAAAAAGGTCTGAAGACCCTGAAGAATGAAAAACATGATTGGAGGGAAGTATGGATGTGTCACTACAGAGAAGGTTCTGGAGGCACCTAATAGCTGTCTGTGGCTCTCTGAAAGGTTTCATGTGAAGACAGGTCTAAGATCAATGAATGGAAATTATGAGAAGTTTGCCTCAATGGATTCCTCTCACTGATAATAACTGATAACAGTGATGGTCAGCATTTATTGAGCACTTCCTAAGCGCAGGCCTTGGTTTAACCAATCTACATATATTGCCTTGTTAGAATCTTACAATATGCCTGTAAATATTGAGAGACATCAAAGTTAAGTAACCTGCTCATGTTTATAGAATTTGAAATAATGGAGCTAGGACTCAAACCCAGGGGTCTGTCTCCAGAGCCTGTGTTTAAACTCGCGGTGCTCTGATTTTCAGCAGAAGGGAACTCCTGCATCCAGCAGCAGTTTGGGCTCCACCATTTCTGAGATTTATCCCAACTCAGATGCCGCAAGCTCTGTTCAGCACTAGGATGGCTGATAGTCAATGCAGTGCAACAAGCAGTTATGGAGTGCTGACCACTCACCCGGCTCTCGGCTGGCACTGGGGATATCAAGGTAAGTAAGACAAGGCAGTCCTATAAGAGACAGAGGAGTGGGAACTTCTGTAGTCCACAAGGATAGAATTACAAAGCTTCTGAGAGCCGGCAAACTTGTTAAAAAGGCAATATTTGCTCTTGGAACTCCTACCCCAGTTCCTTTTGTCACCTCCTCCCTACATTCCCAGGGCCAACTAGGAAACCCCACGACCATCTCACGGAGAGGGTTCCTGACTGTGTCTGGCACTGAGGAGCCTGAGCATTGGGGTGAGTGTATGTACAAGCCAGGCAGGCCCGGGTGAAAGGTTCAGCACAGCCGATGACAAGTGGAATAAACTCTGTGTTTGAGACAAAGCAGCCAAAGATATTAGCTCTCCCTCCACGCCTGTCAGTTCAATGTGTTTTACCTTGATTATGGTAGTAGTTCCATGAATGCAATCATCTGTTAAACCTCATCGAACTTTACCCAATAAATGAGTGCATTTTGTTGTATGTAAATTGTATCACCTGCCCTCCTGAGGAGACTTAATTACTTCCAGGAATTTCTTCCTGTCTAGCAGGAAGTGCCCTACCATTACATTCCATTTCTTCTTATCTTGCTCTTAATGAAGATGAATAATAATGACGTCTTAATGAAGACTTCAACATCCTTCAAGTTCTTTAAGAAACTTTAAGCCAAGAACGGGTCCCTTGAAAACCATCCCTTCAGAGGGCTTTCCTAAAACTACAGCTCGTCCCTGCAAATATACCCATTCTCCTTACTGTGAAGAGCCCTAAATTACTTACATTTGGAGAAAAGCCAAGCCCAGACAAAAGACTGAATTGCAACATAACCACAGATCTAGAAGGAATCTTGACAGACTGCCTAATTCTAATTTGTTCTGCTTCCTCCAAGCTGGGCCCTATGTCATTCATGCAATCAAAAAATGTCTATGAAGTTCTGTGTGCTATGCTTGGGGCTAATTATAATAACAGCTCCCATTTATTCAGAGCTTCTTATGTCCCAGGGACTGGGATAAGTATGTCAATAATATATACATTAACCTTCATAGCAACCTTATGAGATAGGTAGTATTATCATCCCCATTTTATGGATGAGAAATTGAAGGTACGTGGTTAAGTGACTTCCCTGTTGTCGCTGGAGAACCAGGACTAGAGCCCAGAGTTGTAGACAGTAGAGTATTTCACCATCATCATACACTGCTGATCCTGGTTCTCAAAGAGCTTTCAATATGTTGGAAGGGTGGCAGAGAAATCTAAGACTAACCACACAGGGAAGTGGAGCTCTAGCCTGTTTGAAAAGGTTCTAGAAAGATCCTACTCTACTATCATCCTCTAATCCATGCTTTTTAACTCAATACCCAAGTTCCCGGGGCCTTTGTGCTTAAGCAGAATGAGTCCAGAGCAATGATCTGCATGCCTTGCCAACTCCCTGATTTATACAAGAGACATGAATGAGATGCTTTTATAAAGAATGCTTAGGTAAAGACGCAAAAATATGGCATTCATTCATTCAGTAGTTCATTTAGCATCCATTTAAACCTTATGGATCAGTCACTAGGCAAAGTCGTCGTGTTGATACCCCGGATTCATAGAAAAGACTTAGATCCTATCTTCAAAGTCTAATGTTCTAACAATTATCTCCTATCACACTCTCCTTGTTGTTGGCCAAATTCCACCTGCCAGTCTGGACCATTCATCACAGCCTGACACAGCCCGCCCTGCTCCTGGGCTGCTTCCAAACGCTGCTTCCCTGATGGGTGTGGGATGGTTGAGTCCCTGTAAATGCTGCTTCCCTGCTGAGTGTAGAATGGTAGAGTCCCTGTGAATTGGCAAAACAATCACTCAGGAAAGAACGAGTCTCCCCTTTCCTGCTCTCCCCAACCCTTTTCAATGAGCTGTAAGGAAATGGCGAAATAATGGGCTGGAAATAGCTGCAGGGCCCCTTAATAAATTGCTCCTTCACACATCCCTTTTGCATTTTAATGGAAAGAAAATGGGTGGGGGTAGATCTCTTGCACAATTTTAAAACTAAATTGAGTTTAATTCTATATGATAGATTCAGCATAAATAGGAATATGGGAACACAGAGATCTGAGCCAAAGAAATAGAAACAGCCTGTTCCTAAAAGTAAAAAATCATGATGTGCAAACAACAAATAAGTAGTTAGTTCTCCAGATACTGGGAGTCTATGCATCTCCCTGATAAAGAAGTCCTGAAAAACGAAGGCTTGGCCAGAGGCTCAGGCTGACATGAGGCATCTGCAGAAAGCCTGGCACACAGTAGGTACACACCATATGTGGTTTGCAGCTGTCCTTGTTGGTGACATAAGATAGTTACACAGGGTACACTGTGCCCCAGCATTCAGCACAGTGCCAGGTGGCTTATGTGATAATTTAAAAAGCACCACATGACTCTGGTAAAACAAACCAATAAATCAACCAACCAACAAACAAACTCGGCCTCCAGCCAAAGATGATTTTATTAAAGTTTACAAATGCATTGAACTTTTTCTGCATTCAGAGCATGATATTATGGTGAGGATGATAGTGAGTAAGAAATAACACCTGCCTTCTTGAAGTTGCATTTCAATGCATGCCTGTGTGTGTACTTGGCGGAAGGGGACAGATATAAATGTAATGGCATTTAAAAAAAAATACATGGAATTATAGAGAAAGAAAATTAACTATTCCCTGGGGAATCTAGAAAGGCCCTTGGAAGAAATAGAGTTGAACTGAGCTTGAAAGAGAGGGTGAAGTAAATATTCCAAGAAAAGGGAATTCTTGAACAAAAGTAGAAATCTTGGGAACAGAAAGCATATTTAGAAAAGAGCCAGAAGACCCGGAAAGAGTCCAATGAGCTGTGCTTCTTCACTGTGCAGCTCTGAGTGCCTCAGTGGCCAAAAAAGCAGAACTGGGTTAAGACCTTCACAAACCCTAATCATAGAAATTTAATTACCATGCTCTTCATGTGCTACTGAACATTTTTAAAACACTGAATTACTAAGGAAGCCTAACAAAGTTCTGACTTTGCCCATTGAGAATAGTTTTTTAAAAGACTCAAATATCATATTTTTAAAAATTGTTCCAGAATCTCTGACTGTGGGTATGAGTGACAATAGGAGAAGCTCTCCTACAGGAAAAATGAACTCTGGAAACTCAGGGGATTAACCCTCAGGCATCTCTGGTTGGGGCAGCCCCCTCATGCAGCTGTTCCACATGGTGACTCAGGAATCCAGGTTCATTGCAAGCACTGTCTCTTCTGTCCACTAGAGCCTCCTTGGAGTCCTCTGCTGCCCTTCCGCATTCAGATGCCTAACTCAGCAAAGAAAGAGATTATGACACATTGCACAAGGGTTCAGAAGCCAGGCCTGGATAGGGTGCACATCAGGTCCAGCTACATTCCATGAGCCAGAGCTAGTCTCACAGTCTCACCTACGCTATCACTGGAGAGAGAAATGTAGAGGAGCACCTGTGCATTCCTTTCCTGTTGTTGCTGTGACAAGCTACTACCAACCTAGTGACTTAAAACAACATGCATTCATTATCTTACAGGTTAGAAGTCTGATACGAGTCTCACTGGGCTGAAATCAAGGCATCTGTTCCCTTGCCTTCTTCAGCTTCTAGATGCTCCCCACATTCCTTGGGTGACAGCCCCTTTCCTCCACCTTGAGAGCCAGCAATATTGCATCTCTTTTAAATGCTGATACTTAATCTACTGGATATGGTTTTGATTCTAAGAGTCAAAGATTTTCGTGGTTGTTTTATTATGTTTTCATGTTTCCAAAGTTATACTACATATGGTACTTGGTTCCCTAAATTTGGGTAAAAGTTCACTAAAATATTACCCCACATTCCAGCCTGGAAATGAAAAACTTCCTGTGCACATACCATGAACAAGGCATACCAGTCCTCGGACTGCCGAGGTTCCTTCCATGTGAAATGTTTCATTATTCTATGAGCCCTGTGTCAGTGGTGTGCTGGGGTAAGCTCGCATTGGCTCCTGAGAGCCACTGTGCACCTCTCTCCCCAACTTTGTGTTCAGTGACATCTCATTGGCAATTTGAAATGGTCACAGTGAGAGTATTTACACCACAAAAAAAAATGGCAAATGCTACAAATGAGGGCTTTATTTTTTATTATTTCCTTCTGAGAGCCAATTATCAAGTGTTTACCAGCACACCACTGGCCCACATTGGCTTTAAAATGATCATTGACATATATTTGGGGCAATCATTATTCTAACATACTTTTTGATGCTATTGTTTTAGTTGGACTTCAGGATCAAGAGATATTATGTCCTATGGCTTTTAATACTCTCATCAACAAAAAACAAATTAGATTTCTACCTGTTACTTAAGAACAAGTACTTTTATTGGTCACTGCCTGTTCTCTTTGCTAGAATATAAGGACAGGAAACTTCTTTCCTTTTATTAATTGGTGAGTCCCAAGAAGCTAAAAACTCATGGTAGGTGTTCAATAAATATTTGTTGAGTAAATGAATAAGATTTGCTTGAAGCAAGACCCCTGTCTTCTTGGCAGGTGATTCCACCAGGCTGTCTCTGTCTTTACTATTACAAATTCTCTGTGGGAAAAAAAGTTAAACTCTTCTCAATAACTCCTTCTTCTACATAGTAACTTAGAAAATACCTGGATCATACAGTTGGCAATTATCTATATTATAATATCATTTTGTTATATACATGTATAACTCTTCTAGTATAATAGCAGCTTCAAAATCAGAGGCAATGTTTTTGTTTTGTTTTAATGTTTATTTCCTGTTTAAAAGTAGTATTTCCTTTCTTTTTATTATTTATTCTCATGCTGCGTCCCATGGAAAGGACGAATCCTTGTCTGCATCCCTTAGCACAGCCCAAGCCCATCTGCAATGGTGGGATGGCCCATCATGCACACCCGGCCTTCCCCCCTCGTGTCCTCAGCCCTGGTGAGAGTTCCAGCTCGATACATGTTTACTAAAGGGACAGTGCTGACTTTGCCTTTGTAAAATCCGGAAGGACTTCAGCAAAGCCCAAAGGAAGAAAAGCTGGGTTTCCCCCTAAAACTTTGCATGGTCTCTGCCTCCCATACACCTGTGTAGCTGCTTATAGTCTTGGTCTTTGTACCAGTCATCTAGCAAAGCAATTATTTCTAAAAAGGCTTAAGCAGGAGGCCAACCCAAAACTTTGTTTTGACAGAAGCTGTATGTCTGAGTGAGCCTGGCCATGTCCTTGACCTTGGCTGTTCCATCCTGTAACTCAGATAACCTGAACTCCTCTGATGTAACAAGCTTTGAGAGGTTCTGTTGAACTGATTGACAAATCTTTTCCAAGACAGTCTGAGACACCCGGACAACATGTAACTGACACATCAACAACAATGATCAAATCAATCGCTTTCTGTGAGTTTTACTTTTACCACTGGCAGAGGTAAGCCAGAAAATCTGGGCCCCGAGAAAAACATGCTTGGAGTGCACTTGGCCTGCTTGCTAGGGCATTACATTTCTAACTTCCTTCAAGACTTGAAGCTGCTGGCATAAGCACGAAGTGCCAGTGTATAGCAACCATTACGAAATCAGCTGAAAGCTACACCACAAGAGGCCAGCACACCCTGAACTGATTTTCTGTTGAAACTCCCTAGGGACCCAGAGTTGCATAAAACTCAACAGGAAAAGACAGCCCCAGCTCCATCTAAACCCCTTTACCAAGTACAAGAGTCTGTAATTTTTGAACTTGCCAACTGTTGCTTACAGAATCAATCAATCATTCAGTTGCTTTGCAGAAAAACGGTTTTTACTGGTGTGTGGGGCAGCGCCTTCAGGGAGAGTTAGAGGTCAGAGTGTTGTAGGTTCCAGAACCCTCTGTCTTGAGCTTTGAAGGCCAGTTGGCCAAGACATCAGGCAACATTTACCCAGTCAATCAAGGTCAAAGTTTAAGGTGGAATATACACTTATGTGTTCATCATGTATTTTTATTTATATTATGTATTATGGACAGAGTATCCCTGTCCCAGGGGACAGTGGGATTGATGCTGCCTTCTAGTGGGAGAGAGTGGAAAACTGAAACAGTGTTTAGAATAGGCTGGAGGAACTGAAGAGGATCTTGGGCCTCAGATAAACATACAAACTCTACCTTTTCTGCCTTTTAAGAACCTGACTTTTTGCAATGCAAAGGATCTCTTTCTAAAAATCTGTACAGCCTCTCTTGGTAGCCCATTCAAACGCACCAACCAACATATTTTTTACTACTTCCTATGTGCTCAAAAAGGTATCTGGAATCATAGGAGACACCAAGGAAATTTTAGGCAGGATTTTTGCCCTCAGAATATGAGAGGACAGTTTGTACCTTAGAACAATTAGAGATAAGCAAGTCTTCATCTGTGTGGCTTAATTTGTGTATCAACAGCCTAATCGTCCTTTGGCCCTCTTTGTTCAGCTTTGGCATTCAAAGATTTTCACAATCTCACTTACTTACCTAGATGCATTTCTTCCCACTTCTCTCTTAAATTCAGTATTTTAGCTACTCTTGGAGCTGGCCTAGGGGTGAAACCCTTAGGGAGCCCATCTCTAAGGTTTTCTAATATATCACTAGGAATCTAGCAAGGCATAGAGAACAGAACTGTCACAACTCATAAAGGAGAGGCCCTTATGAGTCATATGTGAGGTCCTATGATAAACACCAAGGGTGGAGAGTGATGTCCCCCAGGGCATGATTAAGCACCAGTAGAAGATTTCTAAGTTGCTTTCTAAAGAGAGTGTGTCCGTGTAACTGTAGAATTTCGTCTAACTGGGTCAGGGGCCAAGGATTGACTTACTTGGGACAATTGAGAAAAACAGCTCCATGCTGCCATCAGAGAGCCTTCCTAGCTTCTTCTGGAACAAAATAAAAGGAAACAACTTGAAAGGGGCACCTAATTATTAACAAGCTGAGAGGGGCTGGTTATGGGCTACTGAAAGTTTTCTGGATTCCCCATGCTATCTCCGTGCTCTGTACTTTTGACAGACTTGCCTGGAGTCTCTTACATTGATATTCTACACCACATTAATCTCAAAACTCAACAAAAGCCACTGCCTGCTACTGAATCTTCCCTGACTCCAGTGTACACCCTGGCCTAGCCAGCTCTGTATGAGAGCCCAACCTCCGTGCTCCTATGGTTCTCGGTACCTTGGGGCAAGATGACATATGAAGCACTTTAGATAGACGAGAGACCATCGAAATGTAAAGGACCCTCAGAAATGAAGATTCCATGATCCCTATGTAACACCATCTAGTGGTAGAATTTCTTCTTACTTAAGGGTAGTTAGTGTTAGTTGAGTACTTATTGACAGCTGGGAATAGTATTAAGCTTTTTACATCTGTTGTCTTAACTTGCAAAAGCCCTTTGAGGTAGGAACCAAAACAGTCCCTTTTACAGAAGAGAAGACTAAGGTACAGAGAGATTAAGTTACCTGACCACATAAGTGGCAGAGTCCAGATTCAGCTCTGCTATGTCTATAGCTCCACGGTTCAGATTGGCTGCCATGCTGTAGGCTACAACGCCTCATCTGAATATGCCGTACATGGTTCCTTGTATTTGCTTCTCATTTACCCACCAGTTTTACTCAAAACCCTCTGTTTGACCAGAGCCCCAGGATAGCCGGACCAGCACTGTCTAATGAACACATGATGTGAACTACAAATGCAAGTCATACTTGTCATTTTAATTTTCCAACTACATTTTGAAAAATATAAAGAAATGAGTAGAACTAATGTTAATAATATATTTTATTTAACCCAATACAGAGTGGGGCAAAAGTAGTTTTACAGTTGTTTGTATGAGAACTAATATAATAATTAATAAGTAACAATACAAGACTAAACTGTAAACCTACTTTTACCCCACCCTGTATATCCAAAGTGTTACAATTTCAACATGAAATCAATATAAAATTATTAATGAAATAATTCACACCTTTTTTGACTAAGCCTTTGCAATATGTGTGTGTTTACACTTTCATTGCATCTTAGTTCAGACTATCCACATTTCAAATGCTCGATAGCCACATGTGGCTAGGAACTGGCCAACCTAAACTCATGGATCCCAACCCTCTTAACAATCTTGGGGACTCTTCAGAGGATAGAAAGTAAAGAACTGGCAAGATGAAGAACGTGTTTCTAGGTATTTTCTTGATTTAATTCAATAAAAAAACAAAAGGAACAAACGCCACAATTTCCATCTGCAATGAGTGGCTCACTTATTTGCCTAAGAGCAGATGAGAAGCTGAGTGATGGAATTTACGTCATTCCATAACTTGTACTGAGTGTCCTTACACTGTTGGAGGGGTGCTGCACACAAGAAGATCAGGAAGCTCCAGATCCCTGACTAGAGGGTATCCCTGGAAGCCAGCTCACTGAGTGCATGCATCCACTACGGCCACCATCATCTCCCTGTCCTTCTCCTGACATTAACACTCACACCTGTTCCAGTTTGAACGGCAAGATGCATAAGCTAGCCCTGAGGAGTATGACACAGGCTGTCCTCCTCACACTGATTCTGACATCTGGAAAGCAGAGAGAAACCTCAAATTTCCCCTTCCCCATCCCCATGGAGAATCCTCTACCAAGGGGTTCGCATACTTTGCACACATCAGAATCCGCTGGAGAGCTTGTTAAAACTCAAGATTGCTGTGCCTTCCCCCAAGATTTTCTGATTCAGCAGTTCTGGGCTATGGCCAGAGGATGTGCATTTCCAACAAGTTCCCAGGTGATGTGGAGGCTGCAGGTCACCAGGGCCTTCAGAACCCGGGCTCAACCCTAAAGAATCAATAGTAAGAAAAAAATCTAAGAAAAGGCAAGGCTCCTTTTTCACTCTTACTAAGGCAAATATGATTTTTACATAATTGATGTGTTTAGTTGTTTCTTCCCTGCTCCCCATTATTTCCTCTAGTCTAGGAAAGGATGAAATGATCATAATGAGAAAGACTGAGAGGAAGAAATTAAGGGGGCAGGAAGTCTGGAGGGAAATAGAGAGCAAGACTGTGATAGATCAGGGTGGTAGACAATCATGTGACATCTGTACTCAGGAAGGGAAAGGGCGGCCAAGTCTCCCTTTACTGGAACCACCCAGTCCTCTCTGCTGGGACAGATGCACAGACTGAAGACAGGTTTGCTCCTCATTCTTTTCAATCAAATCACAAAGGCATCACACACAGAGATGATTTTCCTCTTTGCTTTTTAAGAGAGGAAGCTAGCTGAACCATGAGTGACAGTGGGCAGTAGCCAACACATCAAGAGTCTCGGATAGCCCTCTCTCCAGGCTTATTCATCTCTAACCTTTCAGGCCACCTGGATTTAAAAGGAGAGGCTATGGGACTGGCTGAGTAGCAAGCAGCTGGGAATTTGGAATGCATCTGTGGAGATCCACACTGAGCCTGGCTCAGAACTTCCAAGAAAACTCAGTGGGAGGGGAGGAAAAACAGTGTAATGATATGACGCCTTGCAGGGCCCGCCTTGGCCTTGCTGGATTGCCCAGAGATTGCATTCCAGCTGCAATGCCGTGACCCAATGTTCCAGTAAACAAGGAGGGGATGGGATGGACAGACATCAGATCAGGCTACCCTGGAGCTTTTAAAGTAGAACACAGGGGGCTGGCTGGGTGGAGCCGGAGTTGTGGGAGTTGCCTTTTCACATTTCCTGGATCAGGGAGGCACACCCACACCTCCCACTGGACATACATATACACATCCTCACTTCCGGTGGGGCTTGGGGCTTGGACAAATTCCAAAAACTCAAATGGTCTCTTCTACAATGGTCAGAAATTGCTGGCCTCCTTTTAGGATACTCCCCAAGAGCCCCAGAACAGGAGAGTGTGCAACAGAGACACTGACCTCAGGCCATGTCAGGCCACTGACTAATGGGGTTCACTCTTCAAGCAATACTTGTGCCTTCCAGCAAGACAGACAGAGTTGCGGCAGAGAAGCATAGTCATTCAGTCCACTTCCCCATTTGATTTCATGGCATAAAGTAACTGACTGATGATCCTGTGATCCCTCAGGCTTATCCTACGCTCCCTGCGCCACCCCACACCCTCCTAGTTTCTCTTGTCTCCATTTCCATTTTACCAGCCAGCAGATGAGCCTATGTAATAGTCAGAGGGGTTTACTAGAAATATGAAGAAGAGTACCCTCTCCCCTCTGCTCAGAAAGCAAAGTTCTGGAAGTTCCTTCTCTGAGTGTCCAGCTACCTGGGGAAATTCGAGGCTTTGTAGCCCAAATGGCATACAGTTTCCCCTTCCCACCACACAAATGTGTGAGTGATATTCTATACTCCATATGACTAGTTGACCAAAGGATTTATCATCCACACTTGGGCATCTCTGAGAGTAAAAGGGGGCACTATTGAAAACCATCCTGGGACAAAGCTGCTAACCAGGGCATAGGGTCACCTGCATGATTAGCGGGTCTCCCATCCTGCATGTCACTCCCATCCTTCTACAGTCTTGCTCTGCTTGACTTTTTTTTCTGCTACGATTGACTTATCCTTTTCCTTTACTGATCTTGGCCTATTCTTCCTATGTCTCCTTGTATAACAGTGATACTCAGGTAATAATTGCATCTCTAGTTTGAAGCAGGGAAAAGGCAGGTATTAAAACTCTCCCATGTAAAAAAATGGAAGACTTCTTCACTTCAGCTCTGGGTAGTATGTTCCAACATCTCCAGGAGCTGGTTTTCAGCTCCAGAGATTTGCTCCATTCTGAAATTTAGTGTGTAGGGTGTACTGTCAGCTTTTACTCACCAAATGGTCACACCTCAACTTTTGGACAAGCAAAACAGCATGAAAAATGGTGATGATTGCTTGAGTACTCATGGCAGGAAAAAAGCCTTTCTCATACTATTTCCTTAATAAAAATGATAACAGGCCCCGCCTCCTTTCTGTCTCTCCAGCGTGCCTAAAGCACTGTGCATGTTATTTCTAATGTTTACAGCCACCCTGCAAAGTTTCAGTCATCCTCATTTTCCCCTTTCTGAGGCCAGAACAGAGAAACAGCAAAGTATTACCTAAGTCCAGATCTACCCCCTCCCAGAGCCCATTCCAGGCCACATACCTGCCTTTGCAAAGCTGACTTGGCCTCCTTCCCCACGGGCGGTGGGACCTGAGATCCTGCAAGGTCAGCCTTCATGCCAGGCCCAAGTCCTCCCTTATAATTGTCCAGTCCTTCTCAATCAGCTTAGAATAACTGTTCTTGAAGACCCATTTTTCTTTGTCATCACAGCTAGTAATGATTTCATACCTCTGCAAGCCTTACCTACTGTACATCAAGAATTGGGCAGCCCCAGAAAAGTACCTGACATGGTAGGGCTTGAGCTGGGGTTCTGGAAGTTTAGGCTGAAGTTCAGAGAGGTCAGAAAAGCATGGTCTCAGTAATGACATAAAATGAAAAAGCAATGAGATGACAGATTAGTGATTTGGGGTCTAAGCGGTTGTTGTGAGCAAGACTAGGTACCAAGCCAGGCTCTCCCAGGCCAAGCCCCTGCCAGGACGGCACTCCATGCATGGAGGTAAGAACATATCTGCCTAGAGTTGGGAGCAAAGTGAGGAGACTAGAACAGAGCTTTAAAAACCTGGCCCTCTGAGCATCCTTCCTCATCTCAGCTGACTTACCTCTGACCATTCTACTTGCTCTGTACATTTCTCCAGCCCTCCCTGACCATTTCTCACAATAACTGTCCTCCTTTTCCCCCTCTTCCTCTCCCAAAACATATCATGGTGGACACATGTGTATGGGCTTAGACATGAGATACCCCTGGGTTTGCTTCTTATTGGCTATATGTCTTTGGGATGTTTCTGCATTTCTCTGATCCTCAGTCTCATCTATAAAACAGAGATAAGAAGAAGAATCTCATAAACTGATTTAAAGAATTAAAATAAGTAAAGTTTACTCATATACTTTATCTTGTGTAAATTAGGCACTCAGTAAATGGCTCTTGTTGGTATTACTCCTGTTGCTATTCCTTCAGGATGGTGTTAAGTTCTTCCTCCAGAATCAGTTAGCCCCAACAGAGATGCTGGAGGCAGAAGTTAATTGGCTTGCCCAAGGTCATATGCCTCACTAGTTCTAACCTTCAAATAGGGACGTCAATTGGATGAAGCAGTTGAAAGGGCTTTGGTTTTGAAGTCAGACAAATGCAAATTTGAATTCCATTTGCCAGCTAGGAAGACTTAGACAAGTTAATTGACTGGATTATGCCTCATTTCATCTGTGGCATTAGGATAACAGAGCCAGTGACCCAGGGTGGTGGGAGGACTAAGCTGGATACTGCATGATATATCAGGCACTCAGTGGGCACCAGTCTCCTGCTTTCCCTCACACCGTGAGACCCTTCTAAGGTAGGATGGAATAGGGGGAGCCCAGTAGAAGTAACTGAGTGTGGGGTAAAGCTTGAAAATACAATGGGCTTTGCCTAAATGTGGAAATAGAGACATTTAGAAATAACTTCTGCGTATCAATCCCCAAATGCCAACTTTACAGCAGAGTCTGACACACTAATCAGGAAAAATTTCTTCTGGCCGAGAGCAAAGATTGGAAGATTATTTGCAGGCAGACCTAGAACCCTAAAGTGAGGGAGAATAGGAGAGCTGGGGTGACATGGGGGAGTGGTCAGGGAAGATGATCCTGAGGGTTTTAAACTGATCTTCTAGAATATCTTCGAAAACAATTTTTGAAAGCACCCTGGTTTGCAGACGCAAATTGTATTTTGAATCGGCAACACAAGTGGGAGGCAGCTTCGAGATGAGTGGCCATTTTTCAGATGCAGTGGTTTTGAAATAAAACGCATCAACAAGTTTTGCAATGAAAAGTAAAGCCTGGTATGGGTTCGTGCCAAGATGAATATGGAAAAGGACACTGAGACACTAAACAGTAGGCTCGGCCCCTGAATGATCCAATTACAGGTTTTGAAATGGACCCAGGGGCAGAATTTAGAAACCTAAAATGGAAAGGCTTAGGAGAAGCAATTTTGCAACTAGACAAACGACTGACTCCAAAAAGTCCTCGGGGGAGAAGAGGGTATAGAAAATGCTGTGCAGGCAGTTTCTAAACAGCCCATGAGACTTAGAAGGCACTTTCCTAGGAATAATTACGGTGAGGTTGCTTGAGGTCTGAGAGAGGACTATGGTGTTGTGCTTGTAGTTCACCCAGATGACTGATGGCCCGTGAAACGGAGAGCCCTGGCAAGTTCCAACAGCAGAGGCAAAGTATGTGACCCTGTTTAACAAATAACAACAGCAGAGCAATTTGTTCTGAACAATGAAATTCTTAAGTACTAGGCCTAGGTGTTTGTCACCTTGTATACATAGTGCCTGGCAGAGCTAATGCATTCAAAAACATTTCATTAATGAATTAATGATTTATAAGAAAAGATAAGAAAGTTTCCCAGTAGAAGGAGATATTCAAGCAGTAGTCCCTTCATGTTGACCTTTCTACCCATTCATCCTGTTTCCAAAACATACGCATTCTATAATTAGCAGGATGGAATACCTTACTGAAAGTCTCACCTCAAACACTGACTGCTATCAAAAGCCTAGCAGAGAGCTAGCACCTTTATAAATATTTGGTTAAGACAGGCATGATATCTAGCCACACCTCTAAGGATACTTAACATCCCATAGAACTGCTTTTACTAAATGCTTCAACATTTTTTTTGCTTTTACCAAAAACTGTTATGAGAACTATAAATTCCATATTTTCATTCATTGTGAAGTTGTTAAGGAGAACTTTATATCACTTAACACCTCCTCTTAGATAAAAAGAATGATCCCATTTTATTTCTTCTCTCCTTCTCTTTTCCTTTCATTCCTTTTTGTTTCTTTTTCTTTGCCCTTCATTATTGTTTCCAGAAAGTCTTGGTCAAGTTTTATATTTAATCTCAGCCTCTGCCTTACTTCAATGGCAGTTGGAAATTGGGTTTTTATCTCTTAATTCTACATTCCCATTTAATCTCCTTATTTTAGTAATCTTAATGTTTCTGTTACATGAAGAAAATGTCATTAAAAAAAGGAGGAGATACCTAATTCAATTCAATACATTTTTCTTATGCCCCCAAGTACTTACCTGCTTTGGAGGGTGAGCTCTGAGGACAGGCCAGTCAAGGGAAAGATAGAATGAAAGATCTGGTCATCGGTGACATGTGTGATTCGGAAAGCCACTTGTTATGACCCTGCTCTGAACGGGGCAGGCAATGTTCTCCCTTCTCACCCGACTTACCCTTTCAGAGCATGAGAGGAAGAGTCAGGTTCCACAAATTCTAGTGCTTGGTGGCCTCTAACTAGCTACTCACTGTGGGTAGGTCTCTACCTCTTCCCGGAACTCAGTTTCCTCATCTGCAGAAAAAAGTTGGACTAGAGAAACTCTGAGTCCGCTTTCAGCTCTAACACCCCGTGACTCTCTAGCTTCTCCCAGTAAAGGTATAGAGCAGTGCTTCTTGCCCCTGAAGAAGCTTAGATTCTCTGAAATTGATAAAATATAAACCACATCCCATTTGTAAAGAATCATATATGTACAAGTAGATGTGCGTACTAAAGTCTAAGTTTGCCAATATGACACTTGGTTAAGAGAGATATTTTGCCTCTTGTTTTCCTTCTTTAGGATGATAATCTGCTTTAATTTGAATAAAATTAGAATTTCATAATTAATCACCCTCAGCATTTTTAATTTAACGTTAAAAGAAATGAACAAAAAGACCTCTATTATTTCTATTGCTGTGTGTGAACATCCTTGTTAGGTGAAGCGTGTCCTGCATATAGGGGATGAGAATGGCCAGGACTTAGACAAGTGATTGGAGTTTGAATGGAGACAATCTATAAAAAGGATTACTTAGAAGAGAAATATGTAGTTTGACAAGTGTATGGGGAAAACACAATCTCCTACACTGATTGTAGAAGCATAAATCTACATAAGCTTTTGAAAGGAAAGACAGCAGTTAACAGCTAAAGCCGTAAAAATGTGCATTACTTATGATTAAGCAACTTCACTCCTGGGCATTTATCCTATGGATCATCATAACTGTAGACAAAGATATAGCACAAGGCTGTTTCTCACAGCTTTATAGAAATGAAAAAGTTTAAACCTAAAAGCTCTAAAATAGGTGATTTTAGGTGGTACAAGGGATAATTTTTTTAATAGTTAAGTATTTATTTTAACATGAATTTTAAAGATACTAGTTTTCCATTTATGGTAGTAATATAAATTATAAAATAAATTTAAGAAAACTAAAGTAGGTGGAACTTGAATGAATAAACTTTGGGAAAATCCTGGGAGGACAGAAATTTCTGTAGTAGGTGGTCTTGACCTTAAGCTCTCTAAAGTTCATTCAACTTGAACATGCTCTGATTCTATGACAATGGCTCTGAATCAATGGTATTGGCTCCCTGCCTTCTAAAAATTAACCATGTACGTGAGCAGACAGGAAATGCATCTTCAAAGATACCCAGAGAGGTAAGGCTGCATCCACAACAGCTGTGCCATCTCCCTTGCTATTCCTGGTCCACCAAAGATCCTTCCCACCTGAGACTCACATTGTCGGTCCTTTGTTGAGGAGGTCTCCCCCCCGCACCGCCCGCCCTGCCCAGATATTTGTATGACACCTCCTCAGAGAGGTATTCTGGCCCTCTAAAATGCCCCCCCACCCCTCATTCTTACCTTACTGTATTACTTATTTCTCCTTTGTTTCTCTCCTCGTAGAATATAAACTCTACTGAGCATAAAATTCTGTCTTATTCATCACTGGATCCCTTGAGGGACCTGGGGGATATCTGGCACAATGAACCCAAGGCAGAACTATGCCCAGTGTATTTAAGAAACAGCAAGAAGGCCTGTGTGACTAAAATGGACCTGAGTGAGAACCTAACAGGAAACCCAAGAGGTTTGTTGTTTTTTGACACGGGTGACTGAAACATGAGCAAGCCTGCCGGGAGTTGCCAGGCCTGCTGACCACTACCTGTTTTCACCAATCGTCATGGAAAGGGAAAAATGCAGCATAAAGACGTTTGACAGCACCTCTCAGATGGCTGGGAAATCATGAACAGGAAAGGGGCAATTTGGGGGGTACTGAGGATCATTTTGTCCAATATTTCAGTTGAAAGTAATGACCTTGGAAGAGAATAGGAGACACTGGAAGGGTTTTATAAACAAGTTGAAAAATGGGTTTTATTTTCCTGGACCAGGGCTTATAATAACAGAGCAATGGACTCTTGGCAACAGACAGAACAGGAAGTGAGTGTATGGCAGGAAGTTCATAAACTGATCAAGGGAGCTTTACCTTAACATTTGATGAGGAAGGAGAAAAGATTCCGATAAACTGATAACTTGATATAAAGGGAGGCTCAGGTATTAAGCAGGAAGAACAACAATGGTGAAGATCCCCAAAAAACAAGAGGAGAAAGGTTTGGTACCAAAACATACGATCTCAGATATGAGCTAAGCATAGATAATAAAAGTGAAGGTGATCATTCTTATAAAAGGAAAACCATGCTTTTACAAAGAGTTAGACTTCCTGAGAAGGGACTCAAGGCTAGAATATATTCTGCGCCATTGTTTGGGCATGCACCACCTGAGAGAGCATCCACTGCCCAAAGAAGCACAATTAACTAACGGGTTGGACAAGTGCAATAAACCAGGTGGGGCAAAAGCAGGTTTGTAGTTGGGAATACACAAAACACAGAGTTTATTCTTGTACTATTATTTATCCATTATTGTATTATGTTCCATATGAACAACTGTAAACCTACCTTTGCCACACCCTGAATAATAGAATTATCTATACCTTTAGGGATATTCGTAAAGCAGAGAATAGACACTTTTGGGTGGGGATTAAAGAATACAGAAATGGAATGATGAAACTATGGAAGCAGTTACGAATACGGAGGACATTTTGCAAATATAGATTAGAAAACTAACATAATATGATACTTAAGAGAAATAAAGAAGGGAATTTAAACACCAGGAAGACTAATACTTTGAAAACAAAGAATCTGGTAAATTCTTCCTTTTTGAAAAAAGAAAAAGAAGTAACTTGAGGCAATGGTGATCTGGATTCAATCCTAATGTAAAAAAATGACAGTTAACATTTATTGAGAACTTTATAAAAGTTAACATGTATTGAGTGCTCACTATGTGTCAGGCATTACTTGCTTTAGTCCTTTCGCTTCCAAGGCAACTATCCCATCCTATAACAGTGCAAGGTCACAGAGCTAGCAATAAAACCCAGATCTACCTGACTCCAATGCCCATATTGTTAGCCAGGCCTCTTAAGACTGGTGAAAGGTAATGATGCCATTGTAAAGACCATGTAGTTAAGAAAGAGAATTCTAGGAAGAATCAGCCACATGTGTTAAACTCTAGGATCATGGACATCATAAAATAAGTAGAAAATAGAGAATGAATTTATGGCCAATGGCTCCAAAAGGCAGAACATCCCAAGGGGCTTGGAAGATTTTTAAAAATTACATTTTTATTAATATAGTCATAAATCATCCAATCTGCTGTGCATGTGTGCATAACCATGCCAAAAATAATACATGGAAACTAACAATTTGGCTGTTCAGGACACTCAGATTTTAAAAAGATGAGCACAAAAGACAGAACAAAAGGTCCCAAAAGACCAGTATAAGAAAAAGCCAAGACTTGCAAAAAGCCTAAGGACCACGAAGATTTTTGCTTCAGTGGTGTTCAGAGCAGGAAGAACAGGGGAAAACCTGGGCTAACTGCTCAAGGCGGATGGTGTAAGACCACAAACAGGATTGCGGAGCTGGAGGCCAACGTAATATCGTTTAAAACAAGTCTCATCACACTCTCATGGCTTTTTGATGGTACTGCCAAACAGGTCATGTAAGGTAGCTCAATCTGAGTAAAACACTTTACCAAAACTCTCGTAATACTCTCATGGGTAAAAGGTGGGTAAACAAAGGCAGCTTCCTAACTCCTGAAGCAACTAAGCCCGAAGAGTCTTCAGTAAACTGTTCATCTGAAGGCCAGGCGTGCCTCAGGGTTCTGTCCTCTTCAACACCTGCGCATGAAATTTGGCTGAAAATGCAGATTATCACACCCACAGATGACCTGAAGCTGGGCAGGACGGATGGCTGATATGTGTGTTAAGTGACAGACTCAAGCAGCAGAAAAATCTGGCAGGCTGAGGCTAGCAAGACAGAGTTTGGTGCATATCTATGTACATGTCCTGCTTTCGAAAATCACTGAAACTAGTAGAGCCTGTGACACGTTTGACTTCACACCGTTCACTTGAAAAGGACCTGGGAATATTAGCTCACACACAACGAGAAATGGACAAAGACAGGGTCTACCAAAGGCCTGCAGTCTTTGGCTGTATTCATGGAAATATAGTGTTGAAACTAAGAAAGAACCATATTTTACTGTATCTGTAGTGTATATTCCATATTTGGAGATATGTGTTTTAAACCAATGAATAAATTATAAAAGGATCTTAAACAAATAAAGAAAGTATTGATAGCAAAGGTCAGCCATGGTGTCTCGGGTTCAGAAAACATACTAGTGGAAGAAATGAAAATGATTAGTTTTGGAAAAACAAGAAGCCTTTAGGAATTCTGACACTGAAAAGGCTCAGCTCCTTGGAGAGTCCATCTTCTTCCTCTCTGTCATGTTGCCCTGTGTATTGTCTTTGTAGTATTTATTGCTATCTGAAATTCCTTTACTTTTATTTATGAGAGAGACAGGCAGACAAACAGACAGAAAGAGAGAGAGAAACACTGATTTGTTGTTCCACTTATATATGCATTCATTGATTGATTCTTGTATGTGCCCTGACCAGGAATCAACCTGACAGCCTTGGTGTATCGGGATGATGCTCTGACCAACTGAGCTACCCAGCCAGGGCCTCCCTTTGTTTCTTTATTGTCAATTTTTCCTTCATAGAATATAAGATTCACAAGAGAAGGGGACTTGTTTGATCACTATTTTATCTGAAACACCTAGAACAGTGGCTGACACACTGTAGACGCCAACAGAAAGGAGTAGATTGTCTGAATAAAACTTTCAGAGGACCTCCCTCATGTCAGGTGGACGGGTCCAAAAGGGACTCTGGGGCCTATCTTTCCGCAGGGGATACGGGGCGAGGCAGTCCTTTAGAAGGGGCTATGGGGATAAAACCTCTGAACACCTCATTACATGCAGAGGAATGTGTAACTTGAATCAAAGGTTTCTGCTGGCCACTGCCGAAGCTTCAGGCATGTCTGCACGTGTCAAAAGAAACGGTGGGACAGGCTGAGTAAAAGTCCAATTTGCACAGAGACTAAAGAGGTGCTGGGCACAAAAGAAAAATCCAACAACCTCGAGCTGAGTCCCCTGATGGTCTTTAACCTATCTGGGCACATCTCGTGATTTGGTGGGGTAGTCAGTCAAAAATTTACTTGCTGGTGAGGAGTGGAGGAACTGGATTACTCCTACTTGCTGGTAGCAATGAGCAATGATACAGCTACTCTAGAAAACAGTTTGGCAATTTCTTATCAAACAAAACATTCAACTACTATACAACCCAGCAATGGCACCTCTGGGCATTTGTCCCAGAGAAATGAAAACCTGTATTCACACAAAAACCTGTAAAATAGGAGTTTTGTTCGTATTCGTCAAAAACTAGAAAGAACCCAGGTGTCCTTCAACAGGTGAATGGTTAAACTGCAGCATACCCATGTTATAAAATACTACTCAGCAATAAAAAATGAAGGAAGCCCTGATAAAAATGATGCAGTGACTCTCCAGAAAATTAGGGAGTTAGGGGCTGCCAGCAATCAGGGATGGGGGTGGTTGGGGACAACATGAAACTGACACAGCTTTTAGGTGGACAGTTGTATGACAGACACTGCAGTCACAGTAACACTGCTTTGGGAGCCTCTGACAAAGTGCAGTTCCACAAAGGGGAAGCCACTGTCCCCTATTCTGCCACAGACCACAAATCCTTGACAGCCTATGGACTTGAAACAGATACCAACAGAAACTGCCAGGCCTGGTGGAAAGAGAACAGCTCCAGAGAGACAAGGACAGTGTTGGTAGGTCCTGGGGAGTGGTCCAGGGTGCTGTGAGCTTCATAGGGCCGAGCAGAACTGGGGCAGTCACCAGCTGCAAAACTGCCAGTGGCCTTGTTCCTGAACACATGTGGGAAACCTCTTAATGACCCCCAGAACTAATCAAGGGGAAGGTGCAGGAAGCTGAACTCCTGCATACACAAGTGAGGACCAGAATCAGGTAACTTGGACTACAGATTATTCAAAAACTTGTTGTAGCCTCATATGATATTGGTCCTGAGTTTTTGCCAGGGAGCTAGATTTGGGATCAGACGACCTCAACCCCAAGCTTCAGGTTTATTATCTTAAACTGGCAAAATGTCTGCTCTGCCTCCTTTACAAGGTTGTTAGATTGAGAATTATATGAAATTATATCTATGAGACAGATTTTTAAATTGTCAAGTACTGCCCTGGCTGGGTAACTCAGTCGCTTAGAACATCGTACCGATATGCTAAGGTTATAGGTTCAATCCTGGTCAGGGCACATATAAGAATCAATCAATGAATGCAGAAGTAAGTAGAATAACAAATTGATGTTTCTCTTTCTCTTTCTCTCTCTAAAATCAATAATAATAATAATAATAATAATCAACTACTCCATGTATGCAATTTTTGTATCGCTATTTTAAGAGTGCCTCATCATCGCCACTGTAACTTCCTTCCTATCATTTCATCTTCTAGAAGCTGTATAATTTCCAAGCCTGAATTTCTGTGCCCCTATAAAATACTGTGGCATTTCAGGTCCTGTGCAACCCAGGACTGTTTGAGGTATGCATCCACAGCAGTCTTCATCTCTCTCTGACATCACCTGAGAGTTGTCCTGGGACCAGAATCTCCTGCAATTCCCCACACACCTGCCCAGGGCTCTGCTGAGGGTGTTGCCATGGGTGTTGGTCTAACTGTGCAGGGAGGAGAGCCAAGTAACCAAGGGCTGGGAATCAGAAAAGGTGCTCCACAATTAGGCTCCTGATCATCCAATTTATAAAATGTTATAAGACCCATAGCTGGAAATTAAGGGGTGGTAGTGAATCCTGGAAATGAGGAAGCTGAGAGCCAGGAAGTCAGGAGTCCCTGGGTCTGGCCCCCACCCCTCAACAGACTCCCGCTTCCACTGCTCCCTGGGTGGATGCTGCAGGGTGGGTTTGTGCTTCCTGCTCCAGAGTCCAGCTAGGAGAACCGAGCCAGCTCTTCACTCATGGCAGGCAGGGGAAGAGCAAAGAGAGATGCCCTGCCCTTTGTTCCAACAACTCTGGGAAAGGTTCAGTGCCAAGGAAAGTTGGAAAACCAACAGATTCAAAGTCACATATTGACTCAGCCACGTACCAACTGTGGGGACTCTGGCTTCAAGCTACTCTTTGGAAACAGGAATAATACCTGCTCTGCATATCTTGATCAGTTGGGATCTTATTTTTTTTAATAAAAAATTAAAATAAAAAAACCTGTTGTAAATTGTGAAGCCTACAAATGCAAATAACATTTATTTTCTGTAGTCCAGGGTTTCCAGGCCCCCAGTGCGGGAAGGCCAGCTATAAACTAGTCACTGAGATGAACCTCCCATTTGGAGACAGAAACTCTCCTGAGTCCCTTAGCTGAAAAAAGATTTTGTTTGTTTCAGCATCAAGAGACCATTCAGAAACACATTGGAAGTCCTAACCTGTTGTATTTGCACATAAGCTTTTAAATTGTAGTGAAGGGAAATTATTTTAATCCGTGAAAAGACAGGTCATTTCATGGGCATTAAAGGAAGCACCAAGTAAAGGCAAACCCATTTTTCAGATGCTGGGAAGAAGGTGAGCGTGTGCATTCTGTGCAAGGCCAGGTATGTGTATGAACCATGACAACCAGAAGCAATGGTGAAAAAGCTGAGAACAGTATGCAAAGGATCCAGTTCTCGAGGTAGACTAACTCAGCTGCATGCTGGGGCTCTTTCCTTCCTTCCTTCCTTCCCTCCTTCCTTCCTTCCTTCCTTCCTTCCTTCCTTCCTTCCTTCCTTCCTTCCTTCCTTCACTGAGCATCTGCAATGTGATAGTGGAATAGACCTGCATAAGCCAAGGTCTCTGACCTTGAGGCATTCTCAACAAGGTGTTGCTGTTGAGAAGTCTCCTGAGAAACAGAGAGCTGCACTGAAGGTGAGTGCATGTACCTGCCCCAGGCTGGCTGAAACCTTTGCTCAGTGAGCTTCTCCAGGGCCAGCAGCAACAAGTCCCACAAAGGAATCTGAATGTCCCAGGACATGTGATGACTCACCTGAATACAAAATCATGCAAACAAGCAGATTTGGGGTTCCTAAAGCATGATTACTTGAAAAACAGGCCACTAAGTCTTTGAAGCAGGGACCCCCCCACCAACATATTAAGGAATCTAGAGGTCATGACCCCTGACCAAGCTGGAAAGCAGACACCATCTTGGGCTTCTAACTCTAGGTATAATCAGACATTTTCTCTTCTAGACTCCCACAGGCCCCGGGCCCACAACTCTTTTTAGCATTTTAGACTGCACAGGAGCCATCCTTACTGGGCTGTGAGCTCCTCTAGAGAAGGCAAAGCAGGGTTTAGTAAATTAGGCACCTGGCCTTTGGGCAGAAACTCCTAGGTTCACACCCTGATTAAACCCTTTAATGACAGTATGAGTTTGCTGGGAGGATGGAATTAGATAACATCTGTAAAAATCTGGGCTTATGGTAAAACCAATATGTGGTGGCTATTATTTTAACTTTTGTATTTATATATAACTCATAATAGTTGTATCTGTCAGGATTTGATGCAGGAAATAGAAATTGCTTTATTTATATTAAGAAAGAAGGGATAAAGCGCTTACAAACTTAGTTGAAAGGCTGAAGGAACAGATTCTAGAACAGGGCAACAGAAACAGCTCAGAAAACAACACAGAAATGACCTGCTAGGACAGTCGCGACCTCTGTGGCACCTCTGGTGCCGAGCTGGAACCAAGAAGCTGGGGCTACCTCTGCTGCCTCTCAGTGCCCAAGGAGATGAACCATGGATTCCGGAGCACCATTGCAAAAAGAAAAAAAAAAAGAAATCCTCACACTTCCATAACTTTGCTTGCCAGCAAAAATGACTGAAATGAGAGCAGATTCTGCCTTCCACTTCTTACGCTGAGTTTATCTACTTGGTGAAAGACAGTTTACAGCTAGAACTCTGACTGCAAAGGTCTATGGCAAACATGGTGCCTAGCTTTCCAACCTCTCCACCTGGAAGGAGGCGGAAAGAAAGTTGAGTGAGCTGATCTACACAGCAGCTCCCATGTCCTGACTATCCCGTTGTGGGTCCTCTGCCATGGCCTTCATGCCAGCCTAGCCTCACAGCGATCCAGTGGGGCAAGTAATTAATTCACAGGTGAGGCAGCAGAGCATTAAAGAAGTTGTCTTGTCCTGGGTCCCAGAGTAGGAGTGAAGATGGGAGGCGAACAAGTTTTATCTTATTCTAGAGCCCATCCTCTTAGCCACTATATTATAGTATTCGTCACTGTATCTTGCATGCCCAACCCAGCACGTGGCCACACTTACTCAGTGAGTGTTAGGGGAGTTAATTCATCACAGGTTTAGAAAGAAAATTAAACCTAAAGTCCTGTGGCCTAAAATGTGTTCACTTTCTGGGCCTGATCCAAGTCAGGGAGGCAGCAGGCCCATGGTGAGGAACACGGAGGAGGTGTGCCCATCGTGGGGGGTGAGACCGGCTGTGTGCGCACGTCCAGCAGGGAACTGGGGTCAGAATACAGGGGAAAAGGCCATCTGGGGGACTTGGGTGGTGTTGCCTCTCCCTGCTTCTGGAAGAGGATTAAAGGGTATTGACGGGCCTAATGAGAAAGAGTGATTCATCCAAGAGATGTTTTCTACTTCCTTTTTCCTTTTTTTTTTTAAATGGAGAATAAAAATATGACCTCAGAGAAAAAATAAGCCCTCTGGTGCCTGCGATAATGGCTTCCTGAGTGCCCTGTCTCTGCTGATAACCACAGACACTCGTCCTCTGCGGGAGCAGTTGGTGCCCACACTCCCAGGCACATGGTGACTGTGCAGGCTTTCAGACACCTGCCGCGAGAAGTGCTTTGCCTGCTCCCTCAAGACGCTAGCACAGTCTTCAAGGGTGTCTGGGAAGTCTGTTTGCTGGCACAGATGCTCGGGCCTGAGGGAGGAACCCAGGATCTGGACCTGCAGGGCTGCAGTCAGCACATGCACTCAAACAAACACACCACAAATACACACATAAACACAGACACGGTGCCTACACACCATATTCATGCTCATGCGCATACACTACTTCTCAAAAAGGGCCTCCATGTGGTAAAACCACACTATAAAGTTTGAAAATGATGGGTATGTTGACTATGAATGTAGGAGCTATGTATTCAAAACAGTAAAAGTGGAGAAAAGCAGCAAAAATGGTATGTACGCAAGATTTAGAAAATCTCTGTAGAAATGCATGCATGATATTTACAGGGACAGGAAGTAACACAGACAACTGGTGTCAAATAATCCCCAAACTGCCCTCTGTGAATGTAGTTAGTTGAACAGTGCACATTTTCAAGGGGCTGCTCTTTAGCCCCAACACACTCACTATTCAGCCGCTCACTAACTTCCACAGGCAGTGTTAGCTAGCCTCCAGCCCACTGCTTTCCACTCTGAATGCACCTGTTGTTAGGGGACAGCCCCACAGAGCCCCTGCAGTATCTGCTTGATGACAGAGCTTGCCACCCTCTTGTCTTTCCAAGCTTCCTCCCTGCCCTTGTCATGAAAGTCCCATGTTCTTTCCTCAGAGCGCACACAGGGAAGTTGAGGGATTTGGTGCTGACCCTAGACACCAGCTTCTCAGAGTCCCGGACGTTTAGTTACAACAGTTTGTCTCTGTGTGCCTAGGGGGCGCTCAGGTTCAGGAATTGAAATGCCAGTGTTCCCTTCAGTATTTCTAAGACCCAATAGGGAAGAGCTGAAAATTGAAATTAAGAGACCTGCAGATAAGAATAATAACGGAGGCCTTTTGAAGAGAAGGAGAGGGTAGGCTAGCTGTGAATATACCTCCAAGACCTATTGTATTATTGAAGTTCAAAGCTGAAAAGGATCACTCAGACAATCAAATACAATCCCTTCATTTCCCAGACGCAGAATCCAAAGCCAGGAGAGTGGAATGGTATGTGCAAAGTGAAAATTAATGAGAAGCAACCCTGCAATAACAAACATAGGATTCATCTCTGGTGGAGCAATGCGTTACTATTTTCTATCTTCCTGTTCCACAGTATTGACTCACTGATTCAATGGCTTTAAGATATTACTCTGGATGTGAGATATTAGTAGAAAAGCTAATTAATTAAATATACTCTAAGATTTTCCCTTTTATTAAATGAACATTGAAAAAATATTATATGAAAAGCAAAAATCAGTTGTTTAATATAAGCATGCCCTGCTCTAATAGAGTTCAAAATATAAAAATCCAAATTCAAAATAAACTAACATCGATTGCTTCACTACGAAATGTATCATTCTGCTTTTTTTAAATAGGAAGTTTCTACATTTTCCACTACTAAAGTTTTCAGAGGAAAAAAAGTAATTCAAGAAAAATGATGGTGAATTTAGAAGTAGTTTTGGCATCCTCATCATTGACAAGTGTGGGCTTTTGCTACATTTATGAAAGAGGAAGAAACAGGGAGGAAGAACAGATTAGCAGTGGGGACCAGAAGTCTAGTCCTACATTAGCCACTAATCCCCAGGCCTTAGGTTAAGTCTCTCATGCCCCTCTACAGAGTAACGGGGACCAGATAACTCCACAGCTTCTTCTAAGGTTGCAAAGCATTGTGGGAGCATGTTCATTCATGAGAGTCAGGCCGTCTGGAGCCAGTTGGTTTCTGCCTTTAACTCTCGGAGCAAGTCACTTATGTTCTCCAGCTGTGATAAATTGTGCGCGATCCAGCACGCAGGGCTATTTGAGCGTTAAGAGAGAGAACGCACACAAAGTGCCTAGACATTGCCTTCCACATCAGAGGTGCTCAATTTTAGCTTTATCCCCACCTGCAACTTTGCCAGTCTTTCATCTGATAATGTCATTTGCCATTCTTTGTAATTTTATAAATAATTCATGGCATCCCTCTGGCTTAGGGTAAAACCTGGGGATGTGGCAGTGAAGGCCTTGACCTCCTGCTTCCACAATTGTCTTGCTATCAATGTGGGAGGGTTGGAAGCCAGGCTGAACGGAGGGGACCGTGTACCCAAACCCCTGCCACAGTTGGCAGCTTTTTGGAGATTTTGGCCCACTTATGGTTTGTCTTTATTTTGTTTCGCCGTCTCTTCATTGAGTTTTGCCCTTTTGCCCTTTATGATGGCTTTTTTAAAATTTTCACTTTTTCACCTGCTTCTCTCTTCACTCATGCTATTATTTCCTGCTTAGATCATTTCCCCTAATTTCTCTCCCCTTCATCTGGCTAATCCTTTAGGGCTCAGCTTTCCTCATGGAAAATTTTTGACCCATCATCACCCCTGTTATTTGATTTCATAGCACGCTGTGCTTCTCCTTCTCAACTCTTACCAGAAGTACCGTTACTAGTTCATCTCCCTTACCAGGCTATAAGCTCTGAGAAAGCAGCACCCTTTTTAATTTTGTTTATTCATCTACCCCTAACACCATAGTGCTTAGCACATAACAGGGTGTTCCATGAATAGGTGTTGAGTGAATGGATAAATGAATAAAAAATAAATGCATCAATGAATCCCCAAGGCCAGCTGTCACCTACAGGAACTGACTAGCTCATAAATAGAAGTTCTATACCTTTTCTCATTTCATATTTAGTTTTGTTTTCACTCCCTTTGCAGGATTTCTCTACAGCTTCTCCTACACTCTTAGAAAGGAATTTGATTTACTAATACCACAAACATTTCAACCAGAAAGTCCCGATAGGCTCTAGAGAAATTTAATCTTGCTCACACTGTGGCTTAAGCACACATGCCCAAGAGCCTCCATGCCCTATAGCAGGGCATTGAAAGCCACTTGGGGATAGCCATGTGATTATCAAGAGACTCAGAAGGGTTAAACGATCCCATTGATCACAGAACCCATTTTATACTCCTCTTTGACAATTTTTCCAGCCCAAAGATTTACTACTAAAGATTCTTGATTCATCTCCCTTTTGCCTCTGAGATTTCTTACCCTCATCGAGCCTCCAGTGAATCAAATGAGCAGGTAAGGAGCTTCTTCAAAAAGGTGCATGTTTAAACCAAATCAATGTTTTCTCCAGATGACAAAGGCCTACAGAGCTAAAAGAATGTTGGAAGCCTGGAAAGAGATGTCGAGGAGGAGACAGAAAATGAGGGCAGGCAGTGGGCTTCCCCAGAGCTGTGGCTCACTGCACTATCTTGTTTTTCTCTTCTTAATGGAACAACCGCCCTCGGGTGATAAGTAGTTTTCCTCTCCCAGTCCCTTCTGACCGAGGACTGGGTTCAACGGCCACAGACAGCTATGGAGGAAACACTTTCCACAGTGATTTCGGGAGCTCTGCTGTGTTGGGGGTCAGCCTTCAGGCCTCCTGACAATACAGCTTTGTTCGTGTTTCCTCCTGATGCCTGCTGCAGCCCCATGCAATTGTGCTGCACAGCAGTCCGTGCCTTTTCTCCAGCTCCCAGAGGTAAAGTGTCATTATGAAGGAGACAATAGGCCAGGCTTAGGTGTGGAGGGTATATATTCAAGGATGCTGTGTTTAATTTCCCTGCTTCCATGAATAGTCTTTAAGATGAATAGCTGCAGGATTCCTGTAACTTCTATTTCTTTAAAGAGCATATCAGGGCCCCCTACTTCAGCCTCAATGGTGTCCATTTCAGGGATCCAGGCCTGTCTGGGTGTGTGTGACAGTAAGGTGGGCAAGAGTCACTGGAAGGGATTTATGTGACAGTGGGACTCGGACCTTGAGTGTCTGCAGATCTCTGCCTTGGCCCCAGGGAAAGAGAAGCTGCAAGCTGAAGCTACAACAGTTTACAAAGTTGGAGGAGATGGAAAAAGCAGAGATCTGATGCCAGGACAACAAAGGGCAACTGAGAGTGGGAAGGAGGAACATTCCATCTGCTTCTGTGCCAACGCTGTGGCATTTCAGGCATATTGAGGTCTTCTGAGTCTGTGACAGCTCACTGGTCTATAGAGCTTTGGGGATCCTGAGGGGACAGCAGCACTATCGTGGAGGGTGCTGGCAGCTGTGGTCCTCAAGTGACTTCCCAAGCAGTGAGCATCCTTCAGAGTACATGGCAGAAAGGGAAATGCATGGCACATGCTATGTGGGAGCACGTGAGCACACGCAAGAGGTCCCTAGGGGATCCCCGGATATAGACTGGAGGGAGAGACCTCACAGAGGGGACTGAAGGAAGAGCCAGTGAAGCAGCAATTATTACTACAGCAGGGAGCTGTGGTCTGAAAATTGTAAATGAAAAATTTTAGAAATAGATCGTTTATAAGTTTTAAATTGCATGCCATTCTGAGTAGGCCATCCCACCCTGTGCTTCCTGGGACATGAATCATACCTTTGTCCAGTATATTCATGTTGTGTATGTTCCCTGCCCATCAATACTTAGTAGCTATCTCAGTCATTAAATCGACTGATGTGTATCACAGTGCTTGTGTTCAAGTAACCTTTCTTTTACTTAGTTATAGTCCCAAAGCACAAGAATAGTGATGCTGGCAATGTGGGTATACTGGAGAGAAGCCTTAAAGTGTTTCCTTTAAGTGAAAAATATAGGAAAAACTTGGTATACATAGGGTTTGGTACTATCCAAAGTTTCAGGTAACCAATGAGAGTCTAGGGACATATGCCCTGCAGATAAGGGGGGTCTACTCTATTGTTGATATGACCTTATTTGGACACACAGTTGGGTGTAGCATGGGGAAAGCACAGGTGACAACAGAATTATAAATGTCAGTGCTGGAAAGGACCTTAGAGGTCATCTAGTTGAAAACTCCTCCTGACACAGGTGATGAAAGCCAGGCCCAGAGAGGATGAGCTACTTGCCCTTGTTTCACAGCCAGTTAACAACAAGGCCAGGAGAAGATAGGTTCTCCCAAGTCCCCAGTTTGTGATGCCCGATGGACTCATGACATTTTTGAAATGTTTGTTAGGACACCGAAGGCTTCTGCTGCCTACAGGAAGGAAGTGTCTTCCTGGTGCGTATTACTTTAAGAAAGGCCCAGGATGCCTTAAATCAAACGAAGCTAGTAGTGGGGGATTCTGAGTACGGGTACACCTTTGGGAAAGCCCTGTCGGATGGAGCTCTGCTAGCATTCACCACAACAAAGGCACTGCCTCAGACACAGAATGTTAGCTGGATCTCAGGGCATTCAGTCTATTCACCCAACTATGCCCAAGCCTTCGTGAACAGAATGCTTTTCCTATTCAATACCAGATTGACGCACAGAGTCCAGACCCACCCACTAAGGCAATAAGATATGATTTTTGGCTCCATGGAGTTTTTCTCTCTGCTGCTCTCCCAACTCATTTACCTTTCATTGGTCCCGAGCGAATCTGAGCAATGTGTCGATGTCGTTTTGTATTTCTTCACGAAATCTGGCCATCCAAACCAGTCTGCCCGACATGAAGTAACCTAACTCCTTTATCCACTGGCCCTTAGGGAGCTGGGAACAAGGGGGTCTCCTGGTATGGAACGTTCCAGAAGCTCAGGAGAGAGCCCAACCTCCCACATGTCATAGCATTAATTTTCAGTTATTCACCTTTATTACTGTATTAATAAAGCCTGCTAAATTTAGTCTACCCTGGAACACTCAGGAGGTATCCTCTGACTTATGAAGGTGGTATTACCTAATTTAATTTTAAGAATGCACACACCTGTTTAACGGAAAAGTACACATACATTAAAAAATACACACACAATAAAAGAAGAGCTCTCTCCCGTGGAAGATCACTGCACGATGGACAGGTTTGGGCACAGAATAAACAAGCGGCCATCTGAGCCCATTTCAGGATCACGCAGACACCCCCTCCCCACCGCACCTCGCAGCATTGTTGTGAACGGGCCCAAACACCCCCAGATGGCTTGTACATTCTCGTTCTTTCCCTCTCACTACCTGACCCCAACCATACACACTTGATCCCCTCACCTCCCTTCTCCATTTACTTTCAGAAGTGCCCACAAGAGAGTAAGAACTTGTCTTTGATTGATTTCTGGTGACTCCCTCCGTCTTGGCCTCACATGAGGAACTATATCTGCAAAGCCAGAGAAGTCTGCTACAAGAGGCCCCTGGCCACCTGGGAAACAGACTCTATGAACCCATCACTGAACTCTGCGGTGAGCCGAGTGTTCAGGGAGAGGCTCAGCCTCCACCAGGTCTCTGGCCCAGCTGCCTCCTCCACCCAATGCAGCCCATGACACTCTGGAATCTGCTCTCACACATAGCACTCCCTTGGGCCTATTTATATTCCTGGACTCCTGCCTAATCTTCCTATCAAAAGATTCAATGTGAAGAACATCTACCTCTGCCCCCCAAAACTCTCATGAGAAAGTTTGTTGTAAAATAAGTACCACATGCTAGTGGCTAGAACACACGGGGTGAGATGAAGCCAGCAAGATGAAACACAACAGCATTTGGGAAACACAATAGCACTTCCAGAGCTTAAAAACAAATAAGAAAACCTCTGATAAAGCCATCATGGAAGGACTGAGTTGCAAGTGCCCTGATGAAGACATATGGTGTGTTATCTGCCCCATGGTCCCACAGTGGGTTGTAAGAGTTCTTACAAACACCTCATGTCCTTCTAAAGGGAGGCACAGTCATCGATAGGCCCGAGCACAGTTATGTCATTGATCAACTTCCACAAGGCTGAAATGACCCAATGGACATGCCTGCTGGCCATGCACTGCTTTGTGCTAATCTAGGGAGACAGCTCATGGCTTGGGAGAGGGTCAGATTTATTACCTCTCACCTCCTGCCCTGATCCTGAAGAGCTGAGATTTTTGTCCTGTTCACAGTTGTTTTTGATCAAAGATGTATCAACCAGTATCAACAGGTAGAGGAGCGGCTCTCTGGAGGAAAACATCCCCAACTGTTAGAGGAAGAAGTTTTCAACTGCCAGAATAAGGGATACAAAAGAGACAGATGGAAGAAGCACTGAGACAAGAATCATGAGATTTTTCTTATTTAGGGGCGGAAAAAAGAACTGCTTTGAAAGGTTAATAAATCTCTCACATTTGTTTAGTTTTTTGTCTAATTTTTTCAATTTGTCCTCACGCCTAATTCCTCCATAAGGTCTTTTTATCTTCCAATCAAAATGAGATTATAGCTGTCTGCTCTGTGAACCTGGGGTACTTATGTGTGCTTTTATAACATTTTACTATGTCTGCCTTCCCCACCAAAGTGGAAACTTCTCTGTAACTGTCTCAAGAGAGTTTAGTAGCCATTAGAATGTGAGCGAGCAGTCAGCGTGGTGTAAGGACCAGTAATTGATGAAACTTTCCTGGGATCAGTAGACAGGCTTTCCTCATTGTCACGCCCCTTCTTTTCTGGACCCCACCCTTTGACTAATGTTGACACACAGCATGTGAGACAGGCCAATGTTGACATCTGTGTCCATAGAGTGGAACCCATCAGATTGTGAAGGAGGAGGGACTAAGTTGAACAAGAGACATGCATGACAAAGCTTCTATCTAGTAAACTATCCAGAAAGAAGCATGCAGGGGAAGGAGGTTCTTCAAGGCTAACAAACTGGTCTGCATCACCGTCATCTCCAGAACTACCATCACCATCACCACCTACACAGGTCTAGAGCCTCATGGTTTACAAAATATTTTCGTACTCACTCTCTCATTCCCTGCTAACAACAGCCCTCTGAGGACAGCTCTGCTGTCGGGGTCACAAGAACAAAAATCACTGCCTTTTTCTTGGGCCTTGAAGTGGGTATGTTCATAGTATATGAATGGACTCTGGGCCATAAAAAGTACTGTTACCCCAGTACAGGCTGAGGCAAAAGTGGGTTTACAGTTGCGCATATACAAAAATATAGTTTATTCTTGTATAATTATTAATTATTATATTATTTTTCATACACACAATTATAGACCTACTTTTGCCTCACCCTGTTTACGACCTGGGCAAGGACTCTTTAAGATAATTTTGTCTTTGGGGACTATTTTGCTGAAGTCACTTATTTGTTTTTTTTGCTCTGAGATAACAATGCTAACCAAAATACAAATAAGGACATTAGTCATGAGGATTATAATGTGAAGAGTAATTTCCAAAATTGTCCTTTTGTAAAACGAAACTAAGAGCCACAGGAGGCAGGACCTTGGCTAGGATTCCACCTAACATCTGGCCTTCGTGTCCCCACCGTGGAACCCTCAGGGCTATATTGCAGGGCTCTGGAGAGCAATGTCAGCTCAGACCCTGTCCCAACAGTCCTCATAGTATCTGGATATCTCCCTTTGCCCTGTACATAGTTACCCAAATAATCAGCCATGCTCCTTTGGGGAAAGGACATAAGAAATAGTCTGCTCACTGGTCATGGTGGTGCATCATCAGACTGTCTCCCAGGGCTGAAGACTGACTCATATGCAGGAGCTGTGCAAGAGACGGTGATCGTACCGGGATGACCACCCTCCTGTCATAGACACTTCATCTCCCGTCACCTCTCTTCATTTTCTTCTGCTGATTCAGTCTGAGCCATACCCTGATCAGCACCCCATCCACTTTCTCCTAGGAACCCCACGTTCTGTGAACTGTTCGCATAACTCTCTGTGGATCAGGCTTCCCTGGTTGTCACTTGGACCTCAACAGTCTTGTCAATAACTACAACCTCTTGACTTTAAGGGCTACCTCCTAGCCTTTACTACTTTAGGGTCCTATCACTCCTATTGCTATACGCAAGCCAGGGCCTGTAGCAATTTCTGCTACTGTCCCTTGGGCACTCCTGTGAAACACAAGCATTCAGTGGACCATCCAGCCACACCTAGCAGATTCCCCACTGCACGGCCACTCCCATAGCCCTTTGATCCCTTCACCCACTGTCTATACCACTACGATCCTGCCATTTCAACTTTTCTCAGTGTGGACCATCATTTTTTTTTTTATCATTCTAGGTGCCACCTCACTAGCAAATTCATACTCTGTCCTGTGATCCATGCCATGGAGTTAAGTCTTGTAACTCAGGAGACTGCCCCCAGTTCCATAAACCCTTCTGTATCCATATATTTGGTTCAGCTCCTTTGATGAAACACCCTCAGAATTTAATTATATTGTGGTCCATTTCAGAGCAACTCTGCCACAAGGCTGAGGGCCTTATCAGTATGCCCAGGGGTGAGTCAGGTGATAATCTTCAACTGACCACAATGGTGGGCCCACAGTCCTAGTCTCCTGGCTGGCAGGCCCGTTCCAGGCTGTCATCCTTTGATGATACCAAGCTCTGTACTTCATGTTGTCAGCCTGGAGAGGGTTTCCCTTTAGACAAGAGAAGTGGCAGAGGCAGTTTTTGGAATCTTAGGCTCACAATGGGTAATAGTTTGTCCAAGGCCCATCTCTGGTCTCTGGCCATATTTTGACCTGCTTCTCATCCTTCTTCCAATTAGGTTAACTTGCCAATCTTGCTGAAAAAGGCATCCTCTGGGTCTATTAGATGCTTTCTGTAAGGTAGGGGCTGTGCCTTCCCCAGTGTTTTTTGGTATATGTGAGACAGCCAAGCACCACAGAACTTCCAGCTCTCCAGACATGCACCAGAGGATCAGATGTGGCCAAAAACAAGAAAGGTAGCTATAGTTGGGCATGGGCCTGGGTGGACTTAGATGGGTCAGAGTATTCAGCTTGGGGCCAGTCGCTCTGTATTGGCTTTAATGCAATGCTTTCAGCAAACCCTGGCAGGGAAGCCCAACCATTTCTAAGAATGGAGCTTGCTGTATCAGGAAATAACACTTGCCAAAGAAAGGCTCTTTTCTTCTTTCCTTCTTTCCTCCCTTCCTTTCTCCCTCTCTCTCCCTCTCTCTCTCTTTCTCTTTCAATGAGTGATGAGACTCTGAAGTCTGCTGGCTTGGGACAAGCTTCTTCACTGCAGAGTTTACATCTGTCTCCGATCAGTTAGCTAAATTGTCCAGAAATGGAAAGAGTGGTCGCAGAGCCCCATCCTCAGTCTTCTGCAGAAGTCAGCTCTACTCTCTGACCCAGACTGGCCCTGTTCCCCTTAGAAGCTGCTGCTTTGTTGCCTCACAAAAACAGGCCATCGTCCCTCCCCCCAGGACTCCATAGCAGTGTCTTGCCAGGAGCCAGTACGTCACAGCGCTTGCCGAGAAAGCCCTGCTTGAGACCTTTTGATGCCAGTACTAATTGCTGGGCTCCCTGAATGCGGGGAACTGTTAGAATCATAAGCATCTCTAGCCCCACAGTCACAGGCTGGAGTCTAACAGTTCTGTCCTTCGGTCATTTTGCCGGTTACGGGTGAACTTCAGGCAGCTGAGCATTGGGACTCGGTTCCACTCACCTCCCCAGCACCTTGGATGCTTCTCTAAGCCTCATGAGTCCATAGAAGAGGCCGTGACAAGGGTTCGAGAACAGACTTCCTCATGAGGTTCCCTGTACTTCCTGCTACTGCTGTCACTGCTGCAGCCCAGGCCACGTGACCCCCAGAAAGCCTTTCTCATGGCAGGTCAGCACTTTTGCTGCCAGTTGTGGCCGAAGCCAGGTGTGAGGAGGAGCTCGAAGAGGCAAGATAATGAAGAAGAAAGGTACCCTCTATTTTGGGGGGGTTTACAGCCTGGATAGGGAGGAAGGGAGTGATCACGACAGTATGACAAGGTCCCTGGCCTGCATCTTCTCCTCAAAGCCTCGGCCTGGTTTACCCAAGGACTAGAGATGACCAGGGCACTGTCGTCAGCCTGAGGTGGCTTTGCCACACCTGGAATCACCCGAGCCAAGCCGCAAACTCTGGGATGTCCACAGCAGTGCAAGAAAATTCTTCAGGGAAATTCCTGAGATTTCCAGTTCTTTTTTGATGCTTTATTCCAGAGTTTGTGGAATTAACTTCTATTTCTCTGGAATTCTAAGACTCTTCTGTGGCCTCTCAGAAATCTAGGATGCAGAGTCCATTCCCCAGTTTGTATCTGGACCTGTCTTGTACCTCTAGAGGTACAAACTCCCAATGGCTTCCCTCTCTCTCCTTCTCCTTTCTTTCCTAGAGAAGTGCCTATCAATTCACCATAGAATAGTTAAGAACATCCTTCAGGTTCCATAAATATTTATTGAGCTCCTATAAAGGTTCTGTGCAAGGTCTCCTTTAAGGATTATGAGAAAGAGGAAGTTTTATGTCCCTTATCATGAGGACTAATGGTAAGAAAGATATAGGCAAAAATAATTAAGATAAAGCAAAACATGTGAAATTCCACAAGAGGCCAAAGCAAAGTACCGTGGAAGTCTGGGGAGCAGGAACTTCACTTATCTGGGGAGAATTAAAAAACAGGTCATTAATCCTGTCTCTAGTTTTTAATAATAGATATGGAAAGAACTTACATGTGGTAAAAAGTACAAGATGATTAATGGCATGGCATTGCAAAATTTAGTTATGTTTTGAAAATAGCAAGGAAGACACTTTGCCTAGAGTATAGGAACACATGTAGAAGAGTCAGGATAGATAAGACTAGAAAAAGCAGTTGGAATCACTTTGGGAAGAATTATGACTGGAGGTAGACGATTTCAAAGTCAAAGGTGTCTGAGTTTAAATCAGTAGACATGAAGAGTCAGGGAAGGTTTTTTGAGTAAGAGGTATTTTTAGAAAGAACTTGGCTTGAAGGGAGTTGAGACTAGAGGTGGAAAAAACATTAGACATCTCCGCCTAAGCAAACTGGGCCATAGGTTTGGAGAGCATTAGCGAAGGCTTGGAGTAAGGTCGTGTCTGTGGGCATAGAAGGAAGGATCCAGATTCAAGACAAAGAAGAGATAGAGCTTGGTCATCAGTGGAGATGAGGGAAAGGGGCACCAAGGATGGCTGAAGACCTGAGACTGAAACCTGGGAAAATGGTGGGAACCACAAACACAGACCAAGGGAAGACGAAGAAGAGGAAACAGTCTGGGTAGCCCAGTTCTTGCTTCCTGTTCCTCCTCTCCACTCCACCTAGATAGCCATCTTGAGACCCCCCTGTGTGTGAGGTCCCGACTCTCGGGAGAGTAAGAGCCCGCTCTCTGTAAGAGGCTGGAATTTTTTTACTCTCCTCTTGACCACAGAGCTTCAAGGAATTTCTGACCCAACAGACCGCTTTGATCATACCTTCTAGGTCCTTAAGTTCCTTAGGAAAAATCATCAAGAAGCAAGTTTCAAATTCATCTGCCAAATGTTCCCAATAGTGTAGACTCTTTGTTCCAAGCAGTGATAATCATCTCTACATCCCAGTACTATAGAAACTTGAACTGTGAATCGCATTTTTCACATTGGGGTAAATATGCCTCAAGGATTACTCTACATGAGGATTTTATAAGGCCAATGAATGAATAAAGGGCTCTCAGTCTTGCTGACATATGTCACAGGGCCTGGGATTACACCAGTCTACTTCGAAGGTAACAAGATTTTTTAAAAATATAGTCAATCCTTATTTTTGAATTCTATATTTACAAATTCACCTACTCACTAAAATGTATCTGTAACCCCAAATCAATAGCAGTGGCACCGTCTTGGTCATTCCCAGACATGTGCAGAGTGAAAAACTTTGAACTCTGGACATGCTCGTTACTAGCTAAGGTTGAACTAGGCGATGCTCTCCCCTCTTATTCCAGCTCTCATACTATAAACGAGAGTTCTTTTGGCAGTCTGTTTGGTGCCAGGTCTTCCACATTCTTGTGCTTTTTGTCAACAGTTTCACTGTTTAAAATGGTCCCTAAGCCTACTGCTGAAGTGTTGTCTGGCATTCCCAAGCACAAGAAGGCTGTAATGTGCGTTATGGAAGAAATACATTTTACATAAAGGTTCTCTTTTATTCCTTGCAAATACAAGAGGGTAGATACCTTTATGATCTTCAGTTTACAGATGACGAAGCTGAGGCTAGTTATCTCAATTCACAAAGCTGGGACACGGCAAAGAGCCAGTGTAACCTTTAGTGTGGCAAAATTTAGCCCTAACTATCCTTTTAGCTTCATGCTACCTACAAGCTTCCCTGACATATGAACTCACACATACACATAAACACTCACAGACACACTCACATACACAACTTCTAATGAAACCCTATCGCTCATTCAGCATAAAAACAGAAAGTCCTGACTGTGATCTCTACAACCTTCTCCCCTTCCCATGACCTCCCTGAGCTCATCGCCTATTGATTTCCTGCCCTCTCCCTTGGACCCAGCCACACTGGTTGCTTTGCTATTTCTGGATTGTGTCAGGCCTCTCCTGCCTCGGGAACTTTGCACCTGCTGCTCTCTCTGTCAGTAATGCTCTCCCCCAGAAAAACACATGTCTCAGATCCTCATTTCCTTCAGCATTGTATTCAAAGTTCCCTCCTCAGTGGGTCCTCCCCTGGCTGTGCTATCTCAGATGTCAACCCCTACCCTGGCATTTCATGTGCTTTTTGCCTGCTTCATCTCACCTCCTTAGCCCTTACTGCTATTAACCTTCCAAGCCCATCTCAGAATGTAGAAAGGGAAAATATGCCCAAGAAGATACACTAAAAACAAAAATTAAACACCCCACAGGATTTAGCATTCTAACCTGTAACTAATAAGAGAGGAAATTCTGGCCAAAGTTAGAGTAAGTCTAACAAGACCGAGAAAGGAGGTGACAGAAAAGTTATTCATGTAGGTGTACAGGGGAATTTTCTACTTGTATTTGAACAATGAGGAGACAGTTTGAGATAAAAGTACAAAACCAGATTCCATTCAGGCTATTAGGAGTAAAGAGAGAGACCACAGAGGAAAATGGCTAAACAGAGGCCATACATAATGGAGTTCAGTAGTAATACCAGAGTTTAAGTAACAAAATAAACCGGAAATTTTCATTAAGAATGCAAGTACATCTTAAGGATTTCTAGAGGCTTGGTGAACAGTGCTTGGCAACTGCATCATGGCCATGGAAGGGTGTGCTTTTGCAGGTTTGCTGGACCTCGTGGACATGGCAAACCTTAGATGCCCATGAACTCAAGGACTGAAGTCCAAATGGGACCGTTTAAGGGAAGTCTAAACATAAGAAAAACTAGTTGCAGCAACATGGCTGGGCTCAGCATGATGCTATCTTAACAGCACAGAATATGGATGCAAGAGAAATTGTTTTCTGTTACCTGGAAATCTGTTGCAAGTCTCATTGCTTCTTCTAAAAACAGAACTTCTCTAAAATTTTTTTTTTTTTTTTTTTTGCAGACAAAATTGAGGAAGCAATAAAAAAAAACTGCTTAAATTTAGACTTAAAGTGGATCAACAAGTGAGGAGTCATCAGGACCATAGTGATGGGAAAAAATTTTGGAAAAATTATACACAAGAGCCAAAACTCCCAACAGCCAAACAAGTCCATGTCGAGCTGGGCACTCCCAACTTCTGGAGGGCAAGTTAAAGTTCCGAGAAAAAAGACTACTGGCCCAAGGTCAGAAGCCGAGTCAGCAATAGTGACTCAGCACACGCCCTGCGCTAGCTAGGTGCTGCTGCATGTCTAGGAATGCAGCATTGGATAAAGCAAAGTCCCCGTCCTTGTGGAACTTGCAGTTTAGTTGGGGGAGAAAGGAACAAAAAATATACACAAATAAATGTATAATATAATGTCAAATAGTGACAAGTGTCATTAAAAAGTAGAGCAAGCCCTTTGGAAAAACTGCTGATCCTGGAGTGAGGGCAGGAAACATACATGATAAGCTTGAAACATCTTGTGATGCCAGAAAGTGAGGAAGTGCTCAGAAACAGAACACAAAAGACAAAAAACAGCCCACACGAGTGGGAGTGTGTCAAAGGGATCCAGGAGCAAACGGAAAGACCTCACAATGGCCAAAACTGGAATAATGTGAACAACAAAATAAAGCAGTACTAAATTATTACCCAAGGTGTAAAATAAATACTCATGAGTCCATATGATGTAAATAAATGAATGAAGATACAAGTCTCCCAGACAGAAGAATCCCAAATAATTTATGCAGCTAATCTGCCCTGAGGAGGGGGGACCTTACTCCCACCCCTTACGTGTGGACTATGCATATGACTTCCTTCGGTGGGCACGAGGCAGGATGCCATAGTGCGCTCTCTCCAGCTGGCCAGCCCACCGTTTCCTCCTGGCTCTTCCACATACTAGCTGGATGCCTAGGGAAAGTCCCTTAACCTCTCCCTGACAAGAATGCTTTGTCTATAAGATGTAAATCATATAGAACCTGCCTCGGTGTGTTTTTGTGAGAACTAAATGAGTTAATATATGTAAAGCACCAACACCCTTTGATATGTAACGAGGGCTGTACAAACAAGTACTTAGCTCCTATTACACAGAAAGCAGCTGGGGGAGCTAAGCAGCAGAATGCTGCCGGCTTCCATTATCTCTATGAGGGGTCTCTCTGTGTGCCCTGCAGCAGGAGTAGGACTGAGGGGTCAGGCAGGAGCCCAGAGGTCAGTGGTTGAAGCCAGAGTGATGGTGGGTTAGACCAAGGTGGTCACGGAGGGCGTGATAAGGCAGAGTCACTCAGAATAAATTTGAAACTAAAATGGGCAGGACTTGCTAATGAATTAGATATAGGGCGTAAGTAAAGGCGAGGAACACAAATGTCTCCAAAAATTTTAGCTTGAGTAATTGAGTGGATGGTGACACCATTCTGATGTGGGAAACATGAGGTAGAAAGGGTTCTGTGTTGGCTTGGTTGGCTTTTTTGTTGAAGGAGGTATTAAGAAAAGTTAAGAAAGGAAAGTTTAAGTGAAAGGAGAAGTTCTTAAGGATCCATCTCTGACAATATAATCACAAATGACTCAAATATGGGAGGAAGAGAATGCATCTGAAGAAACTTATGTAGTTAAAGGGCTTGTTATTTAATTAACTTAGAATGGCAAGGAACTCCACCCACACATTGTACCAATGTCAACTTTCTGATTTTGATAATTGTATTAAGATGTATCCACTAGAGGAACCTGGAGGAAGGGTATCATTATTTCACAATAAAAAGTTGAAGAAAAATACTTTTGCTCAGGAGAAGCAAGTAGCAGATATTTTGGAGGTTTTAGTTGACTACAATACTGTGATGTGGTTGACAAACCAAAGCCAGTGTGGCTAGGATTAATGGAAGACACAAAGATACAAAGAACAGTTTGCTTGTTGCCAGAGGGGTGGGGTATTGGGGGACTGGGTGAAAAAGTGAGGGGATTAAGAAGCACAAATTGGTAGTTACAAAATAGTTATGGGGATGTAAAGTACAGCATAGGGAATATAGTCAATAATATTGTAATAACTATGTATGGTGCTAGGTGAGTACTGGAATATTAGGGGGAAGACTTTGTAACATAATTTTCTAACCATAATGCTGTACCCCTGAAACTAATAAATAATATTGAATGTACACTGTAATTAAAAAAATAGCTTTTTAAATAAAAAATAATTCCAAAGAAGGATTGCAGAAGTACCACTTTATTTTGCTCACATCAATCCACATCTGAAGTGGTAAGTTCAGCTTCCAGACAAACACACCAAGTGATACCTAGACACCCAGAACTGGACAGACCTCTCATGGAAGAAAGAGGTGAAGGGAGCAAAGATATTTAACCAAGAAAGTTGCAGACTTCCAAGAGACATAACTGCTGTCTTCTAAAACTGGATAGACTGCCATTTGGTATCGAATTTAGGTGAGTGTTTGACTCCCTTTAGCTACAATGAACTTGTACTTTTCACAAAACACCGGATGTGTTTTTAAAGAACACAGAGAAACCATTTTCGCTGCATTAAAATTTCTTATTTTTTAAAACAACTAAAGCAGAATAAACATAGAACATCAATCTTAACTGTAACTTTGTTTGGTTTGAAACTGTGTCACTTCTTTTAAGGGGTCTCCCCTTCATTGCCAGCACCTTCAATCACCTGTTCCTGCACCCATCTCGAGAGCTATTGAGATACAAGGCCTGTGGCTCACACTTAGGGATCAAATGTCTCAGCCTTTCAGGTGGGACCAAGAAGTTTTAGAGTAAGTGTTTGCCTTGATTGTCAAGGAGGAGGTATAACACCTTTCCTATTTTTCCACTTTATCTGTGGATGGAACATAAGATGGATTTAATGCTTCTAGGTTAATATTGCTATTAACTTATTAATTTATATGATCTACTGCAGTGAAGGTTAGACAAAAATTTAAAAGGAAAGAAATGATTTGGCCCTTTGGTATAATGAAAGGCTACAGAAGGTATGACAATAAAACCCAATGAAAAGGCTCTGTCATGATCAGGACACAGGACACTAATTTCCATACCCTGATCACGACAGAGGCCTTAATTGAGCCATCTCACTACTGTGAGCCTATTCAGTTGGCTGATGAATTTTTCTCTTTACAACTCAGCAGAGAACATGAGACAAATATACTGCTTTGGCCAAAAAAAGGCAAACAAAATGCTGAACATCGTCCTGAACCAGAAATAAAGCAGTGAACGTTATTCTTCCTTCAAACACAACCAAACTGTTGCTGCACCTGGAATGGACAGTGCATGTGGTCCTGGATGCTAACTATCTGAGAAGACACACACCAGGGGTCATGACTCGAGAAAAGGATGAAGCCAGGAAGGGGCTTTGCACACTTAGGATGTGCCAGGCTTTATACTAAAGGGGAGTTTATTTGTATTATTTTGTATAAGCCTTACAGCCACCTTATAAAGCAAGGTGATACTACCATTATTCCCATTTTTACAATTGAGGGTTAAAGAGGTTAGGTAACTTGCCCAAGGACATCCAACTAACTAGACAGTGACAGGTGAAATTCAAACACG